>ABWE02002709.1:0-30996 GCA_000173235.2 Hyaloperonospora arabidopsidis Emoy2
GATGGACAACCGCGCGGCGTTTGAACACGTAAAATTGCGTCCGCGAAAAACTCTTTTTTTCAGTCAGGACTCTGAAGTGACCAATGCCGATTCGGACACATTTCTGCAGCCTGCCTCACGTATTTCGAGTCGGTGGATGCGCTGGCCAAGCCCAACGAATTGTTTGAGGTAACTTGTGCACGAGTGCACCCCTGCAAGCAAAAAGGGCTTCTTAAGACTCTAAAAGTCTACTTGGAAACCCTGTTGCACTGCGGTTGTACTTCGTTGTTCCACCCGATGTGTTTGAAGGTTTCAAATACCAAGACTATCATACTGTCAGGGGTGGAAAGGTCAAGGTTGTTGATGAGAAGCTGAAGAAGTTGGAGCAATATGTCATAAAGATCGACTACGATTACGAGATTCGTCTCGCGAACGATGGCGTTGAAAAGAGTATCAACTTGCGCGTTGAAGAAGGCCAAGAGAGCTCGGTTCAGAGTCGTATGTCAAAACGTCCGAAAACTGCGAATATGTAAAAGCTCCCACGAGACGTGGATGAGTCAACCTGTTTTGGTTCGGCTGCTGGCATTCAAATCGGATCTATTGTACGAGTTGCTGCCCGATGGGCGAGATCGTACTGGCATTCTGGTGTTTGCATGTGCCGCTTCAGCAAGATGGTTCAGCTCTAGCGGCTAGTGGTTGTGATGGTAGTGGACAGCGAGTTGAGTGCGTCGACGACGTCATATAGTACTGCATGTGTGGACAGCGAGTTGATTGCGTCATTTAGTATTGCATGTGAAACAGGATATCACCTTTTGTAATAACTAGCTACGCTTACAACTTCAAGAAACAATACCATTTTTCGCATACGGCAGCATCTAGTGTAACGCAAGATTCATGCATCATCGTGGCGAATTCAACGTGCCGAAGATTATAGATGAATGCAACTCTTATCATGAACTTTTAAACGTCAGCACCAAACCAAGAAAATGACCATTCATTAATAAGAGGACAGTTCTGCCACACGCGGCGGTCATTTTTGTCACGAGTCTGTTCAGCACAAGAGAGGAGCGATGTCTGCCACGTTACGCAAAATTTCGATGACTGGATCAGATCTACGTCGTTGACTTTACGCGTGTTTATCGACTTTTCGAACGCAGACGCAATCAGGATTCGTATACCGACTATGGAAAGTGCACGAAGAAAAAGCACCAGCAGAATGGCGCTTACACCGGTACTAGCATCATTCGGCATACCCCGTATCCACCTCGAACCTTGTATGTCTGTCCTTTTATACTGTGCCTCATCTTCAGCCCCCATTGCTTCAGAGGACACCCATACCTGGTCGTCAATGTAACGCCTGTATGGCAAGCCCACCGCGTGAGGACCTGCCGGAGCTGCCTCGTTGATAAACTTAGCTTTGCCGAAGAAGATGACATCGGAGTTTTCCCAGTTCTCGAATGTTCAAAGGCACAATGCATATTAGTCTAAAAATACCTTTTCTTTACCAAGTCAACGTCAGTGTTAAGGCGTTCATCCCAAGGTGCTCTTTCTAACAAGTCCGTCGAATGAAACTACTTCACATCTACTGTTTGCGAAAGACAAGAGAATCATGCTACCTTAAGTGTCAAGCATTTGCTCATTAGTCCTTTATTCGCCTCTAATCTCTTCTTATCGAATCATGTGCGGGCATTAGTGCCGTGTGTGACTAATCTCTATCTATGAGGTCGCAAATTGTGACTTAATCATAGAATTGTGCCTATAATGCATATATACCTATGAGGAGGGGACGGGCTACATCGCACTTAGTACGACATGTATGGTACACCGACAGACCGACCGACCGACAGACAAAAATCATGTTTTTCGAGGCGGTTCACAATCTTGTAGGCTATCCACTGACTTTGCGGCTATCCATTTGATTTTTTAAGCGAGCTGCTTGTTTTTTAGGATCCCCTATTGTCTGCAGTCCTTCACCGAGATAGGATCCCGTTCTTGCTCCAGTGCTTTCTTGCAAAGGTAACAGCTGATTTACCAGCCATGATCCTGTCGTGGCAAAGGCGATATTAACTTTGGATAGTAAACAAATGCCAGGCCATTACGTTAGTTTTGTACGCATTTGAATTCCTTGACGAAATTTTCGAACGCGTGCGGCGTGTGGTGCAACGATGCCGCCTGGATCAATGTATACTTTGAACTGTTCAGGAGAGCAGCTGAGTTTAAGAGTAGAGTGTTTTCTGGACTTCTAACAGTACGAAAGCCCCTTAAATAATTGATGATGGGGCAGATTTGTGGTCCTCGTAGCTACAAAGTCATTGATGCCACGCTCGGGCAATAACTAGGTATTCATTCGACTTAACTTAACTTCTTCGAAGCAAGACATAGCCCAATTAAATGTTACAGCCGTCTCTTTTACAGACTGTACAGATTGGTCTTTGAGCGGTATTCAAGCGGTGGCAAAGTCGCCCGCCACCATCATAAGGGATGCCCAGGCTATCAGAGAAGGACCTCTGTGGTCTTAGGCGTTTGTGGAGAAGAAGTTCTAGCTAGGGACAGTCGAGAGATCTGGACCAAATCGAGCAATAATATCGACTGTAAGTACTTGTGCTGGTGAAACTTGCGCATGATGCGCGCCATTAGCTAGCAGGTAGTAGTACCACTTTTTATACGTACGCAAGTGGTCGGGTGAGAGCTTCACCTAACTATTGTTTGAACGTATGAGAGGAGGTCTGTAGCAAAAGTCCTCTGATACAATATAAAGACAAGAAAGCACATGGGCTGAAAGAAGATGTCGTGTTTTAAAGCACGCTAGCCTACTCTACCTAGCGACGATTGTCGTTCGCCTTGAGCTCTTCACGAAACGCCTCGTAGTTTCGTACTACCGTCCCTGTAGGATCGTGATGACGATAGTGTTTGCCAGCTCGATGGAGCAGCGTGGCAAGTGCATTGGGAGACATATTGATGCTGGCCCACTCCTTAAACACAGCTTTTTGCTTGGCCTCGTCTTTTGAAAGGTGCCACAGCCACGCCTCGAAGTGTGTGTCCGGATGCTTCCCGCTGAGCAGCAGCAGTTGTTGCTGAGCCTGTTTTGTCTCTTCTGACAGTTTTGGCGGCTTTGGGTGCGGCGGGTTCTTGGCGAGCTTATCGATGTATGGACGCGCAACCACACTAGCATAGATCGGAGGCCACAACCTTTCATCGTCAGCTTGGGCGTCCCCATTTGCAGCTTTGGACTGATCGTCTCCAGCTGTGAGATCGCTCAGGCGCAAAGATGAAGTCGAAGTCGTTGGCGTATCCGCAACGGCCACGCTCCCGTGGACGAGAAGTGCGACTGCTACAGTGGACAAGAGCTTGCCCGGTGAGAGCATCAGAGTCGCAGAGGAGCGAGCTGCAGCACGAAAATGTGCTTTGATGCTAATCGAGAAATGAAAATATGCGAGTCACACGTGTCCCAGCACGTTGGTCGTTGGTCTGTGGGACACTATCGATTGAGCAGAAAACGACTCGCGTCCTAACCACTTCACCATCTCGGGAAGCCTTTGCCGACCAAACCTATACTTCATCCTCGTAGGACAAAAGTTCAAGTTAGGCTGAGGAATACAAGCCAGATCAGTCGCCCGCATGGGTGAGTGAGTATACGAGGAGATAAAAGGTGGTGCGTGAATTTTTATCGACGGCGTCACGCTTGTCACAAGTTGAGAGGCTCAGACTGTCTATTATAGCTACTTATCACTAATAAGATGTCTGGTTGTGTCGTAACCACCTCGTGTCATCTACCACGACACAGTCTTACTACTCCTTAGCTTTCTCATTCTGCTGGCTCAAGACGTCGGGCGTCACGGCGGGGCACTCCCAAAAGGGCCCGTGGAAACCGTCTGTTGACCAAGTTCGGGGTTAGATTCTTGTGTACACTCTACCGGATGGCGGGGCTGCTCTCGCGCTCGGAGCAATTTGATTCAGGGGACAGAGGACGCTTGACTAGGAGTCCTGTTACCACTGCGGTAGTCCCAGCGAGCCATCTTGACGTAATCCCCGGCCATCACCTCGTAGTCGACTTCTTGCTCTTCAGGTCGGCTCGGGCTCACAACTGCTCAAATGTGCCCAGACGCACCACTGGACGAAGAGTATCTGGCTAGGTGCTACTGTACATTAACAACCGGTACTGGATCTCAAGGGGGGTCGTCACGGTCTTAAGGAAGTTCTCTTCGTGGGACCGGGCTCATGCTCAGCGAACATGTAGGCGAGTTGTAGGCAGACTGCGAAGAGTAGGAACTTCTTCGTTTTACAGGGTGATTCGATCCATCGTCGACGTGCTCTGCACTAGGATATCCTGCGGACCGCTTCTCTCTCGAGTCACACGCTGCGCTGCCTCCCGTAGCGAGGACAACCCCTCCCCCTTTTTACCTTGGCCCCACTATAGGGAACTTCCCGCCCAAGGAAAAGGGGCCAGTTTCCTGGCTTCCCGGAGGGTCTCGTCTCTGCCCGTTGTTGCAGCTGGCTGCCGATTGGGAAGATCATCAAGGTGCTTGTGTATAATGAACTACAGTTAGTACGTGATCGTGAGAAGAGAGACAAAGGACGCTAGCAGAAAAAGATCGGCCTGCCAGCTGTAGTGAGGAAACGAATTTCGAAGTGCGTTTGCATGGGTATCAGATTGAGTAAAGTCTTCGCCATGAGGTTTGTCCAAATTCAATAGAGGAATAGAACACGTGTGCAAATGTACAGCCCCACTCCAAATTGATTTAGGACGCAGCGAATGGTGGACGCCTTCAGTGTCATGCTCAAAGGTGATCGATCACCCGAACCGCAGATGGCTCAGTTGCGTGCTAGCAAAGTCGGATGAGGAAAATCCAGAGTAAGGTCTGATTTTGAAGCCACTAAGCTGGGACTGCCTCGTCGGGAAACAAAGCGAATATCGATATCAGTACTGGTTTGATACGAACTTCTCATAACCGGTACCAGCTCTAAAACCAGCACCACAACGAGAATAAATAGTGTGAAACACATTATATTCCACTGAAACATGAATTAGGAAATTGCGTAATTGATTGCGAGTCCGAAAGGTGTAGCTACCAGTGACTGTGCGCAAGGTAAAGCCGAGTTGTAAAACCTACTTTATGCGTGTGTGTGTCTGTCTGACTGTAAGTGTACCATACACTACGACGTACTGAGTGCGACGTAGCTTGTCCCCTCCCCATTGGTAGATATCAGAGTTTCAAATCAGAGCTTACCGCACCCACCTATTGGCTAAAAACCTTGGGCGTGGGTGGTCTCTGCCCACCCACGCTCACCCATTTATTATTTCGTATTCGGCGCACCCAAATTGTCTTGCCCACTTCTTCACTAGATTTATATTGAACAAATAAGCCTCTTACACCGTAATAAATGAAGTTATAACAAATTATGGTTCAGAATAATATAAGCTTGCGACGTCGCACCCCACGCCCACCCATCAATTTTCGGTCGCACCGATGACCATAAAAAACCATGGGCGTGGGTGGGCGTGGGCATGAGCGTGGGCGCCCAATATGAAACTCTGGTAGATATGCATCATCCGTGTCACTCTTTGATCAGGTCACTAGTTACGACTGTGTATAAAGGTGTAAATCACACACACGCACCAATATCCGCACATAATTGGCTAGGGCTAAGGAGCAAATGATCGATGCTTTGAAGCAGCGAAAGTCTCGCACCTTCGGAAATCAGTAAATGTTTTGTGTTTCCATCCTTCATCTTTAACAAATTGAAAAAGGACAAAGTCATGGTCAGCGAACTCACTAGTTGGTAGAGAAAGCTACATCATATGGCTGTATGCAGACGATGATACGAATAACTGAATGCAAATTCTTGTATAAAACGCTCGCCATGTCCGACAGCCAGCTGCTAGCTGCTTGTATCTAGTCAAAAATTGAAGATATTGCACCTAGCTTCGACTTGCATCGCATCAATGGACTAAAATTGGTAAGCGGTAAAAGACCAGATATCATGCCTTTTGTGCATTTGCTCCACATATCATCCTCAACGCCTACTGTGCCCGTCGAGAAAGTATACTTATCCCTCAGTCTGCACCACCAAACATTTCCACGCGACGGGTGCAGTAGCCAATTTCTACTTCAACATGCCCACTTATGTGTACACGGCGATACCTCGACCTCGACCCACGTACCCACCCACTCACTTCCTTACTCTCTATCTCACTTTTCACCGTATCCATTTCCAATAAATACCCATGGTCAAAACAATGGTCGCCTCGCTGCCAAGTGATTCCAAGCCATCGAGCACAAGCGCGATCGTATCGGCGCGTCTGCTCGGATCCACATGCTCGGGTCTATGCGAGCTCATGATCTTTCACCCCGTCGACACTATAGCCAAGCGTTTAATGACCAACAAAGAGCCAGTACGTCCAGTCTGCCCCGTCTCACGATTACAACGGAGCTGCTCATTGAAACGTAAACAACCGTCTCACTCTCTCTCCCATTGTCTCAATCACTATTATTATTATTATTATTGTTATTGGTTACTTCTACTACTAGATCCACGGCCTCGCTGGGTTTTCTAACGTGGTCTTTCGGGATGCCTATGACAAGCCCCTGCTCGCCCGCTACCGCTCATTGTTTCCAGGTCTAGGCTTTGCTGCTGGCTACAAAGTCTCACAGCGCATCTACAAGTTCGGTGGCCAGCCCGTGGTCAACGACTACATGGCTACAAACCACGCGGCTTTCTTCCGACACACGTTCGGGGACCGCAATGCCAAGACGATGATGCACGCGTCCGCTGGCAGCCTTATTGGCATGGGTGAGATTGCGCTATTGCCACTTGATGTGCTCAAGATTCGAGCCCAGACGAACCCTGCAGCAATTGCTGGCAAAGGAGTGGGGCATATTTTCAAGATGGAAGGCTTTGCTCTCTACCGTGGAGCTGCTTGGACTGCTGCGCGTAACGCGCCCGGGTCCTTTGCACTCTTTGGAGGTTCAGCTGTCGCGAAAGAGTACATTTTTCAGCTCGAGGACTACAGCAACGCCACGTTCTTCCAGAACTTTGTCTCCTCCATCTCGGGGGCTTCGGCGAGCATTATTGGTACGTCATTTGCTCTGGTTGTAATTGCTTGCTGTCTTGCTACGTGTGAGAAACAAGGATCTCCGATGCTCACTTCTGTGCTACGTATGTCTGTGTTTGTGTGCTGGAATACAGTGGCTCAGCCGCTGGATGTGATCAAAACACGCATCCAGTCGCGCCCATTTGACTCGCCGGAGAGCGGTATGACGATTATCCGCAACCTGCTCAAGACTGAGGGTCCTGGTGCTCTATTCAAGGGCCTGGTTCCCAAGCTGTCTGTTGTCGGGCCCAAGCTCGTGTTTTCGTTCGCGGTCGCTCAGCACCTTATCGCGTACTTCGAGAAGGCTTTTACCTTCTAGTGAATGTCCGCACTGCACTGCTGCTGCCGAAGGCAGTGCACGTCGGTAGCCACTGTGCAATAGAAAGAAGACAGTGGATCACTTGTCTGCGCTAGAGCACGTAGTGTTGGTAAAAGACAAACAAACAAAGAAAAAATCGTGCATCGGTGTTGACTTACGTGCGTGCCATGCGATAGTAGCTCCCTGGAACTTGACTTCAATCGTCTCGAGCTTAGTTGAATACAATCTCAAGCGTCGTGTTTATGGTCAAAAGAGTTACGCCTCCTGCAGCAGCTACGAGTGCGAAAAGCGTGAGCGCTAACTTCACTTTCCAAAGATGTTGGGGACGTTGAGCAAAGACATGCGGTGGAAAGTGCAGCTGTAACACCGACGAAAGCAGCTCGTTGCTGTCAACAGGTTGACCATCGGGACGCTGAAAAGTAAACAAAGCTCGCAGTCCATAATGATCGGACAGGTGCGTAATTGGTAATGGGTGTGGCTGTTGAAGCAAAACATTGTCCTCACTGTCTTCTTCAAGCTCTGCCACGGCGCAATGGTCCACCATTGTCGCACTCTCCTCTAGAGTTAATCGAACGCGAGGTATCGCTACGGAGTCGCCATTGCCGTGGCCTTCGCTGCCCTTGCCGGTGGAATTCGTACTGTGACTGTAAGAAGCGGTGCTAGCCATCGCAGAAGCTGCAACTCCTGCGTGGGTACGAGTTCCCGGCACGAAAAACATATAGTCGATACACTTGCCGTCCTTGTCAAGTGACAGAGGGTCCGTTTTGTGCACAAGTGACGAGTGCCCATCACCATTAGTGATCGGGTGCAGCTCATCGCCCAGCTTAGTCGTGTCACATCGCTTCATGAGGTCGATGATCAACGGCTCGGACGATGTGCTATCTGAGACCTCCTCACTTATTTTCCCGGCAGCTTTTAGCCTTGCTTCAAGCACGACACGCTCGAAATCGGCAACAAGTTGTTGGTACACACGACTCTCACGGCAGCGCGTGCTCCACACAGATCCCGTTTGAATATCATGCACGAGGTCATGTCGCGCATCCAGATTAAAGTCACCCGTAATGAGAACCGGTACATCCGGGTCCTTGCTCAGTTTCCTTGCAACAAACCCGTACATCTCCTGCAGCTGAGCCAGACGAATATTGTACTCCTTGATCCTGTCTCCTGCTTGAGTGTGGGTGGTAAACACGTGCAGGGAATCGGAAAGCTCGGGTGATAGCTGGATGCGAGCGTAGAGCACGCCCTTGGCACATATCCCGTCACTGCCAGAGCCTTGGGAGTACACAAGTTGGTCCCGATCAACGATCGGGTACCGACTGAGAATGAGCAGTCCCCCATCAATAAGTTGAGGGTCCAGTAGCTGTGGCCACACAGAGCCACAGTGATAGCCAAAGCCCAATTCAAAGGCTTTTTGAACGAATTGGGCCTGCCGCGTCCCTGCTTCGAACATTTCTTGGAGGATCACGACGTCAAATGCCGCGATCTTTCGGAGCAGGAGCGCCACGCGCAGATTTTTGTAGTCTCCGGTCTTGGTGAGCCATTGGCCGCTGTGGATTCCTTCTGGACGACAGAAGATCTATAGGGAGAGGCAAGAAGGAAGTATCATATATAATAATAGTTAAGGCTTTATATAGAGACAAAGACGTTTGTATGTAGTGCGTGTTGCGGGAGCTAATCGGTCTTTTATTTACTGTTAAACGAAGGAATGAAGATGAGTAGATGGATAATAAGATGTACATATTACGTACATTTAGACTGAGCACAGCGAGTCGCTCCTGTACTTTTGGCATAACTTAACTTGGTGACGGCTGAAGATTTTTGGGTATGGCTTGGGTTGGGTTGTTTGCAAAGTGGCTACATTTAGTTTGTACGAGTGATATTGATTGATTCGGCTGGGTTGGAATGATGCTGAAGCGTCATGTTCGGCTGCGGTACTGTGATTTGTGAGTGGTCAATTTCGTCACAAAGTACGACTAAGTTTTGTGATTGAGGGCACAATCGGTCTCGATAGATGTAGCGTCACGAACTTCCGTCATTCGTTATGCGGCACATCGACAAACGTAATGAATGTGCGACAAAACGGAAACAGCACAAAGAATGTTACATCGTTCATTAGTGTCGATGGCATTTCTAAACTACAAGGTCGCATTGCAAAAACTTCCGATGCAATCAGGTAGATTACGCCATATCCCGCCAAGTTCAACCTCCATTTAATTGTCCATGTAGCACTTACAAATAAGGTCAGCCCCTGGTGCAGTGGTCAGAGCACCGACCCGATTTCAAAGATTTGTTGAGTTAAGGCCCCTCATTGACGAGAAGCTATTTTACCATGGAGCACCCAGTCGCCGGGGAAGCACATAAATAAGCACAGAAATATGTAGCAAGATCTCTATACTATGTTCAATTGACGCATGTTTGGCCTGTCACCTTCCAGTTAAAGGTAGACAACGCATATCCGTCGAAAATGCATCTAAATGTTAGTATATCTTTCAAGGAAGAACGTCTCATCAGCTTTCGTCAGTACAAAGTCAATTCTCATTTGTCACATTATATGACCGATCCAGTTCTTTGTCCGTCCTTTCGTCCTACTCTTCCATTCCATGTATACAATTCTCAGCATACACTTTGACTTCAACTTTGCATCGGATACGCCATTGACCAAGTTGCCTTTCAAATAAGAAGACGAGGAAGAGACGGCAAATAAATAAACAAATACTTAAATAACACACACGCGCATTGTGTTGTTAGCCGTTAACAGAAACACTCGGCATTTCGACCATTATGGCGTCGACTCACTCGCAATCCAAGTACGTGAGTTCGCTTTTTAAAGTGCAGACGATCACGTCGAAACTGATGCTTGAATATCGTCATTTAAGGCTGAAAACCGCTTCGATATACCAGCGCATACCTACTTTATTTATAATAATTTCTTAAAAATTTTTAATTTAGTTTTATCTTTCTGTTGATGACACAGCAATAACCCGTCACCTAGTGACGACGCGTCTTTTGGCTGGCAATTATTCCACGATCGACACCGTAATTTAATTTATTACTTGCACACGTACACGGGGGAAGTGCGATGGCCACGACCAGAGACCGTGGGCTTTGTTATGCACGGGCTCAAGCCTCTTCCTGCAGCTGCTACTATGGACACGGAAGCTGAAGACAAAATGGACAAAATGGACACTAGCAGCTTAGTGAACCCAGATATTTGGAGTCCCTATTACCCCCACGTTGTCATGCTGCCCTCTGGATTGGTTCAAGTGCACCCTAGTCCAGCAGGTTCTGTTGCAACCGAGATGTGGTGTGGGTACAACCGCTTCCCTCTTACTGCTAATGCTAAAGCCACTCGAGCATTTCCTGAGCTCCTCCATAGCTCGAAGGAATATTGTGCTTCAACTATGATGACGTGCAAGCCGAGATTGTTGCCACCAACATGGGAAGACTCGAGTACCGGTCCACCTTTCTTGCCTCCGTACCCCGTGTCTATTCTTGAGCGTGAAGCAGATATGGAGGAAGATAAACGTCCAGCTGCAGCAGGATGTGACCAATTCGAGAAATTTCATACGCCTGAAATTAATATCCCTCGTAGTACTCCTTCTCTTCAGATGAGTGAGTGCGAAGAACGAGAGAAAAGCTCTATGGACTGGTTGACGAGCACCAAAACTAAAAAGAGCATTGCCCCGGCAAAACAGCTAGGTAAGCGCGGATACTTGCTTTTGAGCTGCCGATTAGTACTTCATCGTTCCTATGTTAATTGTAGCTTTTGCAAAAGAACTGCCGGCACCAAATCCCGAGAAGAAGGAGCACAATCGAAAGGGGTACCTACTCCGCCAAGCGAGGAAAATGATTCGAGGAAGTGGTGGCAATGCTGCTGCTGTACCATCAGCTTCAGCGATTAGGCCGCGTAAGGACCGGGAGATGGTACCATCTATAACGACAAGACCAGACGTAGCGGTACGCACAATGGAAGAAATTCGAGACAGCGGCAGTACCGTTACAAAATCGACCATGCAGCCCACAACACTGCACCGCTGAAGGTTTCCTACTTACGTGAGATGAACTTATTTACTCTGGGATAAGTCCTAGCTATCCACAGTCACAGCACTAGCTTTGGACTGTTTCCATCCGATCTAATAACGAATTGAAATGAGAACGCAGAAGAACATTTCGCAAAAGCAGCATCTGCATGACGACGAAAATACACGAGTTGGCATTGTATAGAGTCGATAAAAAAATCATAAGATAGCTGCGGAATCAAGGATCGGATGTAAATTCATATCTAGTGTTGGGAAATCTGCCGTCGAACCAAACATACTGCAGTGGTCAACATTTCTTGATTATAGCTTATTGATTAATCGTCAATTCGGCTAACTTTGCGGCTTCAACAAGCTGATTCCTACGAGAAACTAGCATAGTGGGTATGCGAAAGCATAACTAATAAGGATTAGCATTAAATATGGTACAACTGAAATCCATACTAGAATGTAAGTAGATATATCAACTGGACCCATCGTACATGTATAACATGGGCAGCGAGCGCTTGCACCAGCTCGTATTACAAACTAAGAAGCTATCAAAGAACCATTCTCGTCCGTCATCCAATAATTTGTCTCGATTTTCATATGAGAGTATCGATTTTATGTCCCTCTTATCCTCCACTTCGTAGCAATATTTCCACAATTATACTCAATTGAGTCGGCTAAAGTCAGGTTATTGAAACCTTTGCTAGCAAAAGTTCTTGGTTGTTGACTATTCTGAACATTCTGTAATTGAAGAATATAGAATCGCTGCTGTGCTCCTTTGATAAATAATGTCAACTTAACACCGTATTCTACGACACTATATGTGCATGAATGCCTCAGATGCAATACATCTTTTGATACGCCAATCCAAAACTTACCAGCCATATCTTTATGCTCGATCACACTGGTTGCCAAAACCAACTGAATAGACAGAAATAATATAGTCGTGCTACCCTGATTTCACCATAGATTTGGTGACCAAGCTCTCCTTCTTTTCAGTGTTTATTATTTCAGCGACAATTACGTCGGCAGGCGACGATATGTCGTCAGTACGAAAAAAAAAGCGCTGATAGTCGAGACTTTTGACATCGGCTATTTCTACTCGCCACCTTCAACATCGAAGTGTAAAGCAGTTTCGGGATAGGAGAAACCTCGATTTTCCGTTCTAGCGCAAAATTATATGTGACGCCATATTTTTGTCCAAATGCCAGTGTCCATTTTGACCAGAATGTCCTCAGGTGCCGCATGGTACGGTAGAGTTGGACATCGCACTATTGGCGATTTGTATGGATGATATTTGAATTCTGGTCGTACATTGACGAAGCTCGAATTCTGTTTCCATGTACTTTTCAGCAGTCTTGTACCCACTCAACATGCTTTTACTGACTTGAAATGACGCAGAAATCTAATAACAGCATCGTCACGATTCTACAAGCTTTTGCAAAGCACACACATTGTGTATTTAGTGTTGTAAGCTAAAATTATAATGTTTTGATTGCCTTGTTCAAGCATCTGATGCGATATAGAAAAGCTAAGTCCTCGTTCCTTGCATAATGGAGCTCCAAATATCTTTCATATAAATTCACACCGGACATATACTTATGATTGGCATGCATGAGTGTGTTAGCATTTCTGCCTCAACCTGAGCCGCCCTTCAGTTTTGTGAGCAAAATAGATTTTCTCTGACAGTGATATGCTGTGTTTTCACCATGCACCTTTATTAGAATGATGACAACAGTAACAAGCAATTTCCACAGCAAACATTAAAAGTTTTCTGGTTCTGTAACCGCATGTATCGCTTCAAGCAAAACGTGTTCGAAAATTTCATAGAAAAGAGTGAAGTTTTGTAGATGCATTAGAACTTGAGCCTTTCAAAACCGTGTGATAAATTTCCGCTCAAATTTAGACACAGTGACTAACACGCTGTACTCTTAAACGTCTATGTTAGGAAACATTAAGATATCAGCTTACTCCCATAACGGCCATTTCTTCAGAGCCTTAGAATATATTCACTGGTCGTCGCCATCATCAAAGATATTTTGAAGCATACGTTCCTTGAGAGAATAAATGAACCCCGTCCCAATATGATGAGAGTTGGAAACTGCTCTGGTGGTCAGCAAACTTAAGGCCAAGCTTACTAAAAATCCAGAAATGATCGCATGCACATAATTTCATTTGCGCCTCGAAGTGTAACAAGAGAAGATCGTCTAAGAAAATGAACATGCATAATTTGATACAGAGATGATTATTGCGTGATCTGCTATCGTTGGTACCGTTTGATTACCTGGACATTTACTTTGTGCTCGCACGTACAATGATTTATCCGTTTGGTCCACTTTTTCGCTGGACGAAGATTACATAACATAGCAACGATTAATCCGATTGGGATATCGTAAAAATATACATCAGGCGAATTAATTTACTTGATCAACAAGTCAACCATAGCATACAAAATAACCCCACATATACCTATAACGAGGAAGAAAGATAAACCTAGGGTACTGACCTTTTGACTGCTGACAAGGTATTTTACCTACAGCCTCCTGATATAATTTTAGTATGCATCCAGACGTGCGAGACGCGTCTCATTTTTTTCACCGGCTTTTTATTTATAAACTATAATCATGCGCTTTGCTAAGAGTGTCTCCTTCCAACTGACATTGCTTCATTGCATGTCATAGAGA
Organism: Hyaloperonospora arabidopsidis Emoy2; assembly: GCA_000173235.2. Lineage (NCBI taxonomy): Eukaryota > Oomycota > Peronosporomycetes > Peronosporales > Peronosporaceae > Hyaloperonospora > Hyaloperonospora arabidopsidis. The sequence goes on from ABWE02002709.1 coordinate 14,101, forward strand.
TCGGAGCCCGGCCAGCTCGAGAATCTACATCCCCTGTTGATAATGACGGTTAGTGTATAGCTGGTAGAAACTGCTATCAACTGTGCGACCAATATGGTTCCGAGAGTGGGGGCGCTGGTCGGTAGCAGCATGGACCGAGATCTAGGCTATTACCATTTTTACCTTGTTTAAATAATACGAGAAGTTTGCTACGTCTCCTGTCTCAACCATTGATATGGATACGGAGAGGACAAACGTGGTCCAAGGAGATTGAGGCGGCATAGAATAAGATGAATCATGGGTTGGTTGCTCTGCTCAAGAAGCTGGGTGATAATGAATTTAATTTATATCGATTACATTTCTAAACGTATCGTAGACGGCGAGAGGGCTTAGCCAAATCTGACTGAAGACGAGATTCAATGAGATCATAAGGTTTTTCCAGCACTATTTTGATATTCCTTATTCAAAGGTTATTGAAGTTATTCATGACTTCTGATTCGGTAAGCATCAGAAGCTGATTCCATCTGCGGTTACAAATATACGTTAAGGTAACAACGACAGTAATGATATGAGAAAATAAGAAGCTGTCGCCCTAGACAATTACAAATCCCGCTTGAAAACGATCATTGTAGCCTCGTACCGAAATGGAAACGACACAATCACAGTGGAGGAATACGAATGTGTGTGTGATAACTGTTGCAGCATCAACTTAGAATATTAAATATGATGTGTGTTCGTGTTGACATACGACATCGGTGTACTTCAGGTCTAACCGATGGACTCCGTACGTGCTTATACGGTGTGTTACACCTTTTACGTCATCAGCATGTATTCGTGATATTTCAAAGAGGAGACTGTCTCTCGCCATTGTAATTTGCCAATTTATCAAACTATTCTCTTTGTGAATATTTTGAGAGGTTGGTGGCTTACATTACGGGAGGTGGGAAGATGTAAATGCATGTTACTAGCGTAGCTTATAGCGTTTACCCCTCGTAACAGGTGCAGATACCCAAATGATCGATCGAGCAGTATCGTATAGCGTGTGTTAAGGGGTACTTACGCAATACGCGCTTTTGATTTTTCCGTTATTGCTCTGTAAGCTGGGAGACTTGTCGAGACTGATCCTTTTAGTTCCTTCGAACAAGCTAATTCTATAACATTTAACGTTCAGTTCATACGAGCTATAGACTTTACAGCCTAACAATCTTCCTCTAACTTAATAGCCATATGCTTCGCTACACATACAAACTAGCCCCAAGAAGACACGTTGTATGGCACCTGACTCTTATAGATTAAAACGTGAACTAATTTATAATCAACATAAATCCGGGGGATCATTCCTCGTACCTAAGTATTACTATGTAAGATCTTACAGATTAGCCTAGTAACCTCAATTTGGATATCTGCTTAATGGCTGACAATCGCCGACATACTGCGGCCTCTATGGTAAATGTATTTTCTCACAACCAATAGGTGCTGTATTACCGTTAACGCACTGTGTTCATGTAACAATGCGTGAGGTGACATAACCCATTGCGCACCTACAATTCAATTTATATCTCGAAGCTAATAAAATATTGTATGCATTTCGTCCAGCACCTTTCTTTAATATCATTTAAACGTCTCTACAAAGTCATTGTGGATAGCAACTCATACATCGGTCATGTCCATAGCTCCTTACAGTCTTCGCTATTCACGCGATGATTTATTGACCACAATGATCGAAATAATTTTTGATCTTCGCTGACGATAATCTTTTTGATCCACCGTAACTATTCAATGAAGACTATGTCGACGAAAAGTACAATATAATTGCGATCCCGAAGGATGAAGCTATTAGTGAGTGTGCGCAAGGTTGAATGCCGAACTTTCAAATCGTACTTATCTGTGTGTGTCCGTAAATAACGCGGTTAGGTGTACCTTACTCGTACTAAGTACGATCTAGCCTGCTCCCCCCTCGTAGGTCGATTGGCATGATAGGTGTCACATTATGGCTAGGTATATATTGTGATGCACGCATGTGATTGGCTTAAAATCGATCAAAGGTGAATATGATCACATAAGCAAATGCTAGACGCTCATAAGCACAGGCCGATCGCGTTGCCCTACCATAATGTAATGGGTTAATACGGACATTAACAGCATCACACTCATTCTACAGTAACTTCTGTTGTATAGTGTTTTGCAACTTGATTCAGTTCTCCGAACTGGATTACTTATATCACAGGGCGATCCCCAGAGCGTGCTCCCCTATCTTATGACATTGTGAGTAGTATTCGTCAGCATGTCCTCAATAAAAAAGGAAATACATTTGCCCCTCTCTATAAGACACAACTTTGTGTCCAATTTTTATAGCGTGTCTTATAAAAAGTCTCTTATAGAAAATATGAAAGGAAGAAGTTGCATGTTCTTTTTTAAAGCGTGAACCACCGATTATTTACCTAAACAATGTATAGGCCAGTCAAAGACTCGTCTCCTGCTCATGCACCGCGCACGTCGTTCAGTCGCGTCTGTGGGGCCCGCCACCGCCCAGTGGTTCAATACCAGACGTATCACCAGCAGTCGCAGCACTAACCGAAGAGCAGCTCTACGAGCGATCGTGCACGAAAAGACGGGACTATGCACGGGATCAGCAGTCGCCTTGGTGCCGGTCCGGGTCTTGGCGATTTTCTGCGCGGGTTGCAGTGTACATGAGCCAAGTGATAGAACTTTCCTGAGAAAATGACGAGCACTGCCCGGTCCCAGGAAATGATGGAAGATAAGAAGAAGCGCCGCTCTTTTATCTTTGAGACGTACGGCAGCCAAATGAGCTCGGCCGACTCTGAAATCTTGCGTGGGCTACACGCCAGCCCCAAGGGTCAATGCTTCAAACAGGGTGGTGATCAACATATGCGCCGTGCGAGACAATGCTGCAAACATTGTACTGATAAACATGTGCGCCGTGCGCGACAATGCTGAAGCCAAAGTCTGGAACTAACTCGAGTCGCTGCACCAAACGAATTCCAAGCTCCTGCGCTTAAAGCACAATGACGTGAAGATTGTGAGCGTGATGGGATGCATTGCCAAGAGACTTATGACGAAGCTGCTCCAGTCGAACTAGCTTGTTGACTAGTCGGTGGTACCTGGCAGTCACATTGTTTTACCCGTCTTGCTGCGCGTAGTACACGGCAGTGGGGAAGCAGCTGTGGTATCCAGCTGTCTCAGACGTACGCGGACATTTCACCCGTGCTTGTGGATCTCACAGCCCATCGGCTTTTGTGTCGACCACGCAAAGATGCAACAACATGTACTTGTACTGCATTGCGCCTTTCACGCGCGGACGCGAGCGTCATGAGCTCCATTGTTGACTAGGTGCGTGCGCTGAGTAATCAGGGCATAACTGAGGTTGTGCTGCTTGGCCAGAACGTCAACTCCTACGAGGACAAGAGGTCCGTAGGTGCTGCAGAAACATATGTGGCTGTGTATCGTCTGATGGGCTTAGCGACATGTTTCGCTCTCGTGACGCTCCTGTCTTGTGCTTCGCTGACCTGCTGGACGAAGTGTCAAAGCTCATGATCTTATAACGACTTAGCAAATGAATATTGGGGTATTTATGTAAGGCTACAGAATATGTCCTTATATATATTGAAAAGTAACGTTTTTCTACTATATGAAGTATCTCACGTCGAGCTGTTTCGCCCTAGCGTGCCGGTTCTTGCGAATAACCGACGACATCTTATCCAGATCTGATGTATGATTCGCGTGTCCTCATCTGAGCGTATGAAGTACGAGCTCAAAAGCAGGCAGCACCTTAGTGCTTCTTATGCACTGACAGGCGCTTGATCTTCGTCGCTTTCGACTTCCGCGGACTCCGCTTCTGCTTCAATCAGATCTTCTTGTTCTTCGTGAATCTGCTCGTGATCCTCGATTTCGGCATAATTCTCCACGCTAACGCTTACCCCAAACTTTGAAACATATCAGCCATATCGCAGCAGTCTTGTTTGAAGGCGAGGCTGGACTGTCGATAATCGTTTTGTGCACTCAAATCCGCAACCTGTGGCACTTCGATGATCTCACCAGCAACTTCGAATGATCTCCCCGCCAATACTCTTCCAACTCTCAGCTGCAAACTCAATGGCTTCTAGGACACTAAGTCTGCGTTCCATGTTTTCTTCGATCATATCCATGCGTCATTGCATATGAAGTTTCTTGTAGCGAGCTTTAAACGATCGGATGATACCTATATAACATATATGTAGGTGAGGAGATTAATGTAGATTTAGGACGCACATATATAAATTATGAGATTAATGCGTACCTGCATCGAGCGGCTGGATAGTGGAAGTTATGTTAGGCGGGAAAAAGACCACAGTGACGTTGTTGAGTTCTCGTCGGACCTTTTGACTGGAAGTGTTATCGAGAAGTAGCAGGAATTTGCAACCATACATTCGAAGATTTAATTGATGCAGCCACTTATCAAAGACAATTCCAGTCATCCAGGCGTTTTAGTTTGCAGCGTATACGATGCCACACTTCTCGATCTCCATACCCTTAAAGCACCTTGGCTTTTTGAACTTCCCGATGATCATGGGCTCCAGATTTTCAGAGCCACCTGCGTTGCAGCACAGAGCAACTGTTACGTGGACTTTACGCTCTTATTGCCGTTGTTTCGAACCGTGGGTAGGGTTTTGTTTGGTGGCAAGTCGTAAAATTTTGTCGTCTAATCAAAGTTAGACACATCAATCTGAGAATAGTGTTCAATAAATGATCGGATCTCAGACTTTTCTGCTTGCACATCCTTGATACATAAGCTTCCGCTCTCGCCTGTCAACGCGCGGCTTTTGATGTTGTTCCGCTTATTGAAACCCTGGAGCCAATCTTTGGAAAGCTTGAGATCGTGATCTTCGATATAGTGGCTCACTCGCAGTCGGTCTGCTTTCTCCCCAGGACCAGATCTTCAGATAACCCGTCACTCTTGCGCTCGAGAACGGACTTTAGCAGCTCTTTCTCAAACTCAGGATGCTTTACACGTCTTTTTTTTTACTTTAGGGTTAAAGCCCTCAAAGTATATTTCTTTCATGTCCATGAGCCGATGTATAACAGGGTTACACATATGGTTGTGATAACCAGGTACATTGGTGTGGTTCACACAGAAAGAGATCAGTATCACTGATAAGGCGTAGTTTTGTATCATATACGCTAAGCGATAATACCGTACCCTATCGGTTATGGTTAGAGTATATCTATCTTAATAGGGTCTTCATAGCGGCGACGTAGTTCTGGTGTGGTACACAAGAAGCACTACGATGAGGACTATTCAATTAGGTAACATAGTGTTAAGGTTAAAGACGAAAGTAAGGTTTGTTATCGCTATAAATCAGTAAATATATTCAGTTCCCCTTTTGATCAGTTTCAGACACGTGTCTTTCTAAGACGTCTCTGGTCGTAACAGTTAAGTGCCTGAGTTAAGGCTAAGTACTTTTGGGCATTAGTGCCACCTGTTTCTTTGAAGTTGTAGCTCCCTGAACCAGGACTAGTAGCTTGAGAGCTTGTACATACACTTAAGTCTCACTAAGTCTGTAAGACTTGAGACCCTTTCAGATTATACCCGCTTAGTTTGATATACTACGAGACTCTACGAGTCTAGAAGTCTTCCTCTGACAAAGAAGTAATGGTAGCACCGCTATACGATGCTCCGTTGATGTTTACTAATGCTGTGCTGGAACTGAATGCTCACATACGTCTGCACTTCGGAAAAGCGGGTGTTTGGGCGTTCTTTGCAGTGTTGAACGACCTCGTACTTCTGCTCTAGAAAGAGGGATACTAGCTTTGTTGAACTCATTGGTTGCACGGGCTTGATGTCGACAAGAGATACAATTCTTGGGTGGACGTGTTGGATCAGTGGTGTAACGGGGCACCGGAGCAACACACTGTACAACCAGTGTGGAGCTACTATCACCGACAGCAGCGTGAGTGGTGCCTCGCTACCTCTGTTCATTTGGCAGGGGAAGGAAAAGCAACTAGAGATGGACTAGTTGCTGGTAAAAAGTAAAGCTGTATTAAATATAATTAAGTCCCAATCATTAACCTATGTTTTAGTCCTAACTTAATTATATTTATCTACAAAAATGTATGCTAAAGTCTTGCTCACCACTCATAGCGCGCGTCCATCGTTGATTGGACCGCTAGGGCTAGCTGATATGACGATCCATATCAGCCAATCGGTGAGTGTTTCTGAATATTACCCTTTATGGTAATATTCACGAACACTTATCAACCTTTGTGATAAAATTCTAATTAACAAGTATCAAGAGTTAATTACATGTAACAGGCTCACCCCGTTACATCACCCCCCTTAAATGATGGTCACTACATCACTATCATGTTGATGTGATCACCTTTAGACCACATCAGGGACATGGAGCACTAGTTTTGGTCTGATCCATCCATTTCTGGATTTTCATCACATTATGAACAAATCCATGCGATGCGCGGCGAAAGCTGCTGAGAAGGCAGCTGCTCGTGTTAACGCATCTGCTCTTGACGATGCCCAACCTCTCGCGGCAGACGAGGCTTCGTCTGCTGCCGCTGCAACTCTTCCTGCAGCACCAGTTGTTGCAGATGCACGTGGGGGATCACCACATGCTAATGATGATGGCTTCAAAGTGGAGCTTATCTATTCGGGGGAGTCGGACGGTGTTTCCGACTGGAAGAAGACACCTAGGTCACCCGAGTCTATAGGGGAGGCCAAATACGAGCCTACGAATAGGACTCGAGCGGGTAGTCAGACTCATGGTCACTACCGGAGTCTGTTTAGTTTGGAGGATGAGCATGCTGACTCCCCCCCGCGCCTACTACTGCGCATTCGCCACATAGCGAATGCGGTGATGACTTGAACCGTCGTGATGACGATTCTAGTGATACCAAGACTTCCGTTGGTACCACGCAGGAGGCTCAAGATGGCGATGTGATGTGTCTAGCCCCTGAACACAAGCCTTGGGTATTACCAGAAAGGCCTGTGAATGACCTGTCAGGCGAGACAAGTCTCCATCATCAAAATTCATTATTCGATGCGAGGCAGATACACGGACTCGACATCAGCGCTAGTGAATTTCGCGCTGAAGAAGAATTCTATCTGGATGCTTTTCTGAAGCATCGTTGGTATAGTGGCAATACTAAGCTAGACAAAAGCTCGTTGCTGCAGGCGCGGACCGCTTCTATACTCAATGTGCAGCACATTGGGCGCGAAGCTTGGCTTCGGAAACTTGACACAGCTCGTGTTAGGTTTTAGAAGCGAACCTTAATTGGTGCAAAAGCCAGATTGCACAATCTGTTTCGTGAGGCAGGAATTCCATGCCTCAGGTGGAGCGACCCGTGTTCGTGTTGTTTCGACAACACTCAACGCATCTAAAGGGATGTGTACTCCCTTTCTTCGCCCTGGGGTAGGGCGCACATCTCTTCTGAGATGCGCGAAGCGATTGCTAGCCTGCAATCGCTCTACCAGAGCCATAAGCGCGTGTTTTTCCGATGGCCCTTCTGAGTCGATTTTGATCGACATCGGCAACGTTCGCGTCGTCGATTACCTCGACAAGTGATAAGCGAGAGCCAGAACGGTTTTTGAGCGAGCGAATCCCCCCCTTGAATTAGTGGCACAATCTAAATGGGTGGGTAGGCGTTGATGGCGTAAGCCGTTCACGAAAAATGGTGTATGCGTTGTCGATGAATGCACGGGGTTGTTAATTTCAAACTCCACCATCAGCACAAATTAACTCCAATCTGTGAAAGATTGGACGTATTTCTCGAAGGATCCTTCGAGGACGCGGTTGACGCGTACTGTCTGACCATCAGTCTCGGGATGGTCAGAAGTAGACAAAGTCAGACGTGTTCTGAGGGATAGGAACACGGATTGCCAAAACGCCGCCGTGAACCGAGGATCTCTATCAGATACTTGTTCACGGGGTAGACCATGGAGTCGGAATACCGTGTCATTTAAGACACGGGCACAACTATGTACTGAGATTGACTCATTAACTGCAGCAAGATGTACCATCTTGCTAAATCGGTCTACGAACACAAGAATACCATTATTCTTGTGAGCATCTTCGAGGAAACCGCAGACGAAGTCCATTGAAACGGACTGCCAGCACTCTTCCGGGATCGGCAGAGGCTGTAGTGACCACGGGGTAAGGGACTGGGCTTCACCTGTTGGCACACTTAACAAGCACGAATGTACTTGCGCACGAACTGATACTGGCGGGGACAGTAATAGTCGCAGCTTACCGTGAGATAAGTCTTCTCATGCCCACGATGCCCACTAGGTGTTGCATCATGGCACTCATACAAGATGCCAAGCGCAAATCATTATGAGTGGGGACGACGATACGAGGTGTGTAGTCGGCAACGGCTGTATAATACAGCAGCCCGTTACGTGTTGTGTATCAATCCGCGGAAGATCGATACAAGGCGGGTAAACCTTTGCGATTTACGAGATGGAGTCACCGGATGATACATTAGTCGCAGAAGAGCCTTATCTTCTGCACAGGTCTTTTATGTCGTCAAGCAATGTTGACGACGGGACCCTAGTTACTACTGTTGCAACGGTGGTATCAACCCCACTGTTGGACTGCGCAGCCGACTCGGAATCGGGTCGGCGCGACAACGCGTCCACGACGACATTAAGTCGTCCGGGTTTGTACTCCACGGAGAAGTCGAACTCCGCAAAGAAGGACAGCCACCTCGCCATCTTTTGCGAGAGGTGTGGGCTGTCTACGGCCGTGCGTAATGAAGCATGGTCCGTATAGACTACAAACGGCCTATTTCCAAGGACATAGACGCGAAACTTGGCCAGTGCATACTTCATGGCAAGGAGTTCCTTGTCATGCACTGGATAACGGACGACGCGCTCTGCGCCGTCTGCATTGTACTGCATTAACGCGCAGTCGATTGCAAAATCGCTGGCGTCACAGACTACATGTAATGGTCTCTCTTGGTCTGCAATCGCCAAGATGGGTGATTGCATCAAGCTCTGCTTGATACCTTCAAAGGAACGCAGACAATCAGCTTTCCATGACCACTTCTAGTTCTTTTTCAAAAGACGAGAGAGGTGAACGGTCATCTCAGCGTAGTTGCGCGAGTACTTGTGTAAGTACGCCGCTGAAACAAGGAACTTTCTTAGTCCCTTAACGTCGACTGGCACAGTCCAGTCAGCCTTAATCTTCTCTGGATCAGGGCGTACGCCGTGTTTACCCACGACGCACCCAAGAAGTGGTATTTCGCTAACAGAGAATATACACCTCTTGAGGTTGGCATACAGCTTATGCTTGCGCATAAGTGTAAGAACCTGACTAACGTGAGTTCCATGAACCTCCACGTCCTTCTTTCCGCCCATATCCCGGCTATGGACGAACACATCATCGAAGTAACTCGGTGCGAAGTTTCGCACCGGTCTTAACCAATTTTTAACACATCTGTTGAAGGTGGCAGGGGCGTTGCTAAGCCCTTGTGTCATTACTAGCCACTCCCAGATCATACCGTTCGGGGTGCTTACTGCCGTGTACGGGGTGTCCCGTTCACGCATTAGGATCTGATAGAACCCATCCATTAGATCCATGGACGAAAAGATGGTACTCTTTGACATACCATCAATGATTACGTCCTTCCTTGGTATCGGCGTCTGGGCCGGTACCGTTGCAGCATTCAACGTGCACTATCCGCCATCCTCCTGTGGACTTACGCACACAGAAGGTCGGAGGCCTGTGAAAGGAAGTTGACTCCCTCACATGACCCGAAGTGATCAGCAAAGAACTTGTCGATCGCAATTACTTTTTCACGAGGCAGCGGCCACTGCTTCATGACACAGTACTTCGAGCCCGGTTTGAGCTCGATTTCATGTCGAGTGCCTTTATCCTTACTCAATTTGCATGGTACGGATTCAGGTAACACGTCCTTGAATTCGATCAAATCCTTATATATAGGATTTGCCTGAAGCGAATCCCATGATTGAGACGTGTATCGCTCAATCCGAGCCGTACCATCGAGGACACTTTCGTCCATCGATGAGCTGCTGAGAACCCGTTCGTTCTCGGCAAATATTACTGCCGACCGAATGTCAGTCCCATAGAACTGCTTGACCTTGCCATTACGCAGATCTCGAAATAATCGTTTCGGTTCTAGCTTTGGCAATCGAGTGATCTCCGAATTCGACTTCAGAGGTGCGATCAGATCAAGTGTATAAGCGCCTACACTTGATCCGTCATTAACCAAGACATTCAATGTCTCGGTTTCTTCCTGGGAACCCTTTTCCATAGGCTGCTGGGGGCTTATTCCTTTGACGTCTTCTAGCTGTGGTTGCGCTACCACAGCTAGGTCCTCTTCGATCGACTCTCCAGCCGATCTAGGATCATCGTGTTGCCCTGTGTGGGCAACTGGTTTATTCTTACTTGGATGTCGCCCGCTAGGCGTACACCCACGTCCCGATCTACTCGACTTGTTCTAGTGGTGGATCTTTGGCGCTGCCTGTGCATCCACATAGCCGCCGGCAGCATCCTCCACAGTGTGATTGGTTGTCACACTGTGATCTTGTGCAGGCGTACTAACGTCCGTACCGCAAGTGAGGCTATCGCACTCCCTCGCAGTACATCCACAAGCTTGTGGACGCTCCAAGACGTTCATCAGATGGCCATCTGATGAACAAGTGGCAGGCATCTTCACGATTCGATGCTGCCAGCTGATCCTTGGCTCGTACCTTCTGAGCCAGGGTAACCCTAGGATGAGATCAAATTTTTCATCCAAATCAAGTACGATGAGGCCATCATTGTACTGAAAATCTTCTAACGTGTAGTGAATCCCACTACACGTTTCATTACTGATATCAATGCGCCTGTTGCGAGGCGCACTGTCAGCCTCGTAGGAGGAGTAACGCGCTCAACGAACTTGAGCCTACGATCCTCTAGCGACTGGCGACGAACAAAGTGTTTGACGCCCCACAGGTAACTAAGGCACGAAGTGACAAATCTTTTGTCACTTCTTAATTCAAGGTGACGAGGGGTACCTCATCACTAAGTGCAGAGACACACAAGGATTGTGAGTTTGGAGCAACTTTCATCAATAGGTTTACAAATTCTATTGAGATTGCTGGATCAGTAGGACGCTCCGCCCCTACTGACCCCGACCGTTTTTTGGCGGTCCGCCACGCTGTTGTGACTTCGCAACAGCGTCGGACCCGCGTCCGTTGCCCTTCTTGTCAGACGGTCGATCACTTTGCTCAGTGTTACGAGATACTGGGCGTGAAGCACTACACTCGTAGGCGTAGTGTCCCAACTTCTGACAGCGATTGCACTTTTGCAATTGATTACTGCTTGAAGAGCGAGGTCTCTCGCTCTCGACACTGCAGAGGTCCATTGGTTCCGGACCTCCCGCCTCTACTCGTCTCGAAGGACGATAGGGGGTCAAGCTCGTGTGAGCCTGTATCACACAAAATTACTCTTGCACCACAGTTATAATCGCTTCCTCAAGCGACTTCAACTCGATGCGGAATAGGTGGTTCCTCACAGGACCGTCTATAAGGCCCTTTAAGAATATCGTGATCAACACGAATTCACTTACAGGGTTCGCTACCATGCAACCTGCAAGGTAACGAACGTGCTAAGCGTAAGCGTGAACGTCACGCTTACCTTGTTTTATCTTCAGGAGCTCTGAAAGAGTCCTGAACTCAGGTCTTGGCGGCTCAAACGTTTGGCTGAGCAGAGTCTTAAAGACCGCCAACGATCCAAACACGTTTGGATTGTGTAATTGAAGATTCAGGGCACAATTTCTGGCACGCCCTGACAAATTCGATTTGGCGAATGCAACTTTCATTTCCTCATCGTCAATGTGGCGAGCCTTAATGGAATCTTCCACTTCGAGAAACTATCTCAACAGGGAGTCTTCCTCGACTCACCGGTACTTGGAGACTTCTAACTTTAGAGTCTCGCGTCAACGCTCACGTGTCGAATCTGCAGTAGCAGACTGAGACTGTTGCTGTCTCAGGAGCTGAGTCTGCTGGTGACCGTGCTGATGCAGCAGGGTCACTTCAGCTCGCGACGCGTCAACTTCTCGTTGCAAGAACTTGGCGATTATGTAATGCCGTTGGTCCCTATCCCTTGGGGATAGCAGAGGCCAGACAGTTTCTTCACCAACGGTCGAACTCATTTGTTCGACCGCACTCCGTTCGCCATCACTCAAATAGTAGTAACTTAAACGGGTGCCTTGAAAGGTGTCGTCGCCTTCGTCGTCCAACATGTTCATGTTGAACGAGTTTTGCGGTCCTTGGACGGACTACAAAGTGCTACCAGGTGTAACGGGGCACCGGAGCAACACACTGTACAACCAGTGTGGAGCTACTATCACCGGCAGCAGCGTGAGTGGTGCCTCGCTACCTCTGTTCATTTGGCAGGGGAAGGAAAAGCAACTAGAGATGGACTAGTTGCTGGTAAAAAGTAAAGCTGTATTAAATATAATTAAGTCCCAATCATTAACCTATGTTTTAGTCCTAACTTAATTATATTTATCTACAAAAATGTATGCTAAAGTCTTGCTCACCACTCATTGCGCGCGTCCATCGTTGATTGGACCGCTAGGGCTAGCTGATATGACGATCCATATCAGCCAATCGGTGAGTGTTTCTGAATATTACCCTTTATGGTAATATTCACGAACACTTATCAACCTTTGTGATAAAATTCTAATTAACAAGTATCAAGAGTTAATTACATGTAACAGGCTCACCCCGTTACAAGTGGTGTAGTCGAGTATTTACGAAATTTAAAATTTATTGCCTCACGGAGTTATTTTGTCTTGTGTATCTGTCGTCATGACGTCATCAGTAATCTGTGCATCATAAGCTCGCCTATTATGACATACTCTATGTCTTTCCCTAGGTCACGTCCGTGGTTCTCTGACGTTGCTGAATCGGCTTAAGGTTCTGGCAAATCTTCGGCTAGAACAACTGTCACAATATATGTCACGTATCGCTTTCAAGCATCAGAAATAGGGGTAGTGAGTCATATAAAGAGGGTTTCCACCTCAAATGGGCGAGTGTTTTTCGTGTCTTATGTCTTACTCGTTTATAGAGAGCGGTATACAAATACCTATATAGTTCGAAATGTTCGGCGAGACTGTGACCCTTATATAGAGGGTGTCTCTTATAAAGAGCCTCTTATAGAGAGGGGTGAGTGTAAAGAGATCCTTTATCGTATGACTAGAATCAATCATAATTGTATCTTTGCAAAAACACATTAATATATTCTATCCCATACTCATTTATCGCGACAATACAGTTAACAATACGAATAATGCTTCGAGGAGCTATTGTGGCAAAGCGGTACGGTCTGATACACTCCTGCTAGTTCATGACGAAGAAGAGAACCAAGCTCTAACATCAATTGATTTAAATCTCATTTATCGAATCTTGTAGGATCAGCTGCTCGGCGGCAGCTGTGCAGATACGAGAAAAGGTCTCAGTCCCGACTGCTAAGGCATCTATCCGTCGTCACCCTCCCAAGCGAAAGATACCTAAAGACAAGTGGGTAGTACCAAAAGTGCAAAAGTCACCTAAAATGTGAAGCTAATATTAATAGTAATGGCGAACAAACAGGTTTGCGGCTCTCTCGACCGAGTTCTTGGACCGTGTTCAGACTGCCATGAAGCCGCTTTATCCGCCGATCAATGGCGATTTCCAGCTCCGCCGTGATAAAAGTGCGTCGTTCGGTGTCTCTAACCTATTTATTAATTCATTTTTCCCAATTGCAGTTTTTGTATCCTGGCGATACGGGAGGAAACTGCTGCTGGACATTTTGTGAATGAGCTGTATGGGATTTTTTTTCTGGTGGTGGTGATCTGCAGAAGACGCGCTCGTGATTCGCACCAGTGCTCAAGAGTTTGTGATCCAAGTCCAGTCGTCCGAGCAGCAGATTGAGTTTGTGTCTCCGGTGAGTCAACTCTTTGGAATATTTTTTTACTCGGACTCTTGCTGATGGCTTGACACTTCTATTATCTTATCCCTTCTTCATTCACAGGTGTCAGGATTGCGCACGTATCGCTGGAACGCAATGACGAAGCGGTGGGAAGACGAGGTGAGGCTGTTTTTGGCATTCAAACATCGTGATCATATGCTAAAAGCTGACACACGTCGTGTAGAGCGACTCGCACGATATCGAAGGACTGTTGACGCGCGACTTGATGCGCTTTTGTGCAGGGATTCCGCTTTTCTAAGCGCCTGTCAGTGCTTATCGACACGAGGTACCTACAGCTACCGGATCACCCGTCAGAGAAGCTGCTCGGCTGACGATTCTACAGCTGAAGTATTAAGCTTGGTGAGGTCTGTGACTACTTCGTACACCAATGTCCAGTCAGTTGTTCGCAATTTTTTTGTTTGTAATTTGTTGCTCGCTCTTCGTGTACGCTGGAACCCGGTCCTATTATTCCAGCGTCTTCAATAAGCGGAACAGCCCTGCTGCTTCACGAATACGACTAAACTCAATACAAAAAGCTTGTACCTCAATGATCAAGTCCTACACAAAGAGTTAAGCAAAACCATCGTGAGGAACTCACGTTCACACATTAAGTACAAAATGGCGTCGCATGACGTACCTGCACGTTAATAATCTTGTTTCGGATCAGCGACTGCAGGAAGACGCACACAAGGCGCACAAGGCGGTTCTGCATGTACTTGTCTTTGATGTTCTCACACGATGATATGCAGTTAGAAATATACAGGTGTATGAACTCGGTAGGCAAATCCACTGCCGTTGTCAGTCGGTTCACGACTTCCATCGAATGTAGCGACATATCCATGTTCACCAGGGCTGACAAGTATTCTGTGATCTGGTTCGATGACATGAGCTTCAGCAGGCAGTCAATGGCCAACATTGGGTTGTTTTCCACGAGATCTGGTAATCGCTGCGGCGTTAGCGAGCAGTGATACACAAGCTTCGGATCTGCTTCCAGTTCCGCAAGCACTTTTTGCTGCAGCGATGGCACCAGTGGCTTCCGGAATGCACGTTGCATGAGCTCGCGCAACGCAATGCCGTGCGTCGAGTCCAGCATCGTCGAGTCCCACAACACTGTCGGGTAGTAGTCCGGGTTCAACCAGATTAACTCGGTCATGTCTGGCTCGAGAATGGGTGGGGGGAGGCGCATGAATGTTGGCTCGAAGCTCAGCAACGACAACGAGCCAGAAGCCGGTACACTTGCAGAACTGCCAGCTGGTCCAGCGGCGGTACCGGCCGCAGTCTGATCATCGCCGAGCAAGCTCATCTCTTCCAACGACAGCGCTTCAAAGCATGGCACGTTCAGTGAACTCACTTCGTTCGGAGGTACTTGCAGATTGGCCCCATTGTTTACATGCTCTTGCAGATCAAATTCTGTGTCCGTCACCACGTTTCGAATCCCTGCAGCACGGAATTGCGGCACTACTGGTGTGCGCTTCAAGTAGCTTTGTCTCATCGTCTCAACATCAAACTTAACAGACTGCGACGGGTTCGCTCGAAAATCGGCCATCAACTGCTTTGCCGTCTTCTTACTCGACTGTAGTAGTAGTAAAACAATCGACACACAACACAACAAGCGAAAACAACAAACAAAGTTACTCGCCCGATCACACCACATTCTCTCATAATCCCATCGTATCCCACGCACGTCACGAGCAGCACCAGCAGCCGATAGCAAATGCACAATAAACAGTTTCTCGCATCCATCGCTGCTTTTTTCTAAAGCAGCCAAGAACACTGGCAAAAACGGGTTTGTTGTGCTGCCGTCATTGCGGTACAAATCACTCAAGATCGAAAAGCCCACGAAACGCTGCATACAAATTACAACACACACACACACAAAAAAAGAGCGACAAAAAAGAGACACACAAAGTAAGACGACAAGCTCCCCCTCAGCTTCTCAACAGCAATAGAAATAATAGAAACTGTGTCCCACTTGAGAGCTCGTGAGCAAATTGTCCTGCAGCAGGATGCAGATCGTACAGCCAACTTTAAAGTGGTCGTTCTTTGTAAACGTGCGTAGAAACGTGCCAATCACATGCTCCAGCGGCTTGTCATCTTCCTGTATAGAAACCCAGCACGCGTTAGAAAATTCCCGCAGAAAAAGCAAAACGAGCACCTGCTTAGAAACGGCATTTCTAACGGCGGCCCCAGCACCCAGCACGCTAAAATACCACGCGTCGAGATACAAATAGCACCGCAGCCTCATCCTCTCCGTAGGAATATATATACAACGTGTCTACGCACATTAAGGATCGCCAGCAGTGGTCGCAGCTCGCGGATCTCGAGCATCACAGCTGCGGGGGGAACGACGTCGTCGATTTACGGGCTTTTTGTCAGCGCTTTTTAACGAAAGCAGCCGGATCGTACTTACGAAGATGCGAGCTTAATCCAGAAAAGTACGCTTTTCCTGATGGGTACATCATATAACCATTCCCAAAATGGCTTCATGCGTGGACCTCCTCGCCCGCATTCGGCCTTCGTGTGCAGTCCTACTAGCTCACGAATCCTCGTCTGTGCACATTAATGCAGAATCTTTGCAAGCGTTTGCTAAGGATGTCGACGAAACGTTTCAACAGACGCAACCGATCGCGGAGTTTATGACGTTCCCGCTGACGTTCCGATCGCAACAGGACGAACTTAACTTTCTAAGTGCGTTAAGTTATAGTAGCGGCGTGATAAGCTTTGGGTACTGACTGACTGAATGAATGAATTACTTGCTTCTCTTTGTGTACCCATGTGTTGCTCTGTGTGAAGCGCTGTATGGACTGCTGAGCTTTGGTAGTGGGTTTCGCAAGGACTTGCATAAGTACGCGGGTCGAGGAGCTCATGATACGATAGTGAGTGTGGTGATGATACAATTTTATTGTGGTTTGGAGAGAGAGAGATGTTGCTGTTTCTATTGGTGGTG
>JH598170.1:3924-30402 GCA_000173235.2 Hyaloperonospora arabidopsidis Emoy2
CGCCGAATCTGTTCAAGTCGCTACAGTTGAAGCATGATGTGATCAGCTCGCGACGTGCGCTCACAAGACATGACATTCATCCATTCGCTTTTAGCAGCATAGCGCAGATGCACCTGGTGATGCTAACGCGCGGGAGTACGTGCTGAAGCACTGAATGGAGCTGACAGAATTGCACCGAAGTAAATTGTGGACCGTGTAGTCCTCGTGGTGGTATTCTGCCGCTTCCAGAGTGACCCTCCCTCACGCTCGAGAGGCTGCAGCGATTCTAGAAACGCGCCAACATTCATCCTACCCCCAGTTGTTGTATGCTGCACTTAGGATGTCCCGTTTACAGGGGTCTGCACCATATATATTCACAAACGAGTCAATGACTAGCTCTAGTCGCTGTAAAGTGAAACGCTCGGCCATTGATGGTGCGAGTAACTTGGCACTGTTCGATCCAGCTGTATCCTACACAATGCCACAGACGTCGATCAGTAACTCGAGGTGCTCTACTATGGACTTTCATGTTGATGAGAAAGACACTCGACTACTAAATTTTACTACAAAACATTAAACATTAAAGCATCCGATGACAGGCTACCAGCTGGACCAGCACCGATCTTCGGTATCGGTGTGAAGCGTCTTCGTACCCGAAGCGCCGTTGTAGCATTACTTAGACGCAGGCTATGAGCTCTACACTCTGAATACGCACAGATTCACAATAGTGACGAAGCCAGGTAAAAAGTGGAGAGATCCACGGATAATCGAAAACCGCGACCATCTCTCGCGACTACCTCCATAATGGCTGCATTGCACGTAATATATACGGTCACATCCAGCCAGATCATGGTCTCTCCGGATAGCCAGAGCTTGCACAGGCTGGGAAGTAAAGGCGCTGCACCACTGTCTGCAATGTAACCCCATCACACGGGTAGAAAGAACAGTGTGCTGGCAAAAGCACATCACGATGAAGATCGAAAAAGAAGGGGCGAAGAGGCTGTATGGAAGTTTGTATACCAAGGAAAGCTTTGTCGCATTGCACATTCCTGAAGCAGAACAGTAATGCCATCTGTATTTGGGGAACGGCAGACAGCCTCGGCATCAGTTCGTCTGTGAACGCTTCTTCATAACGATCGAATGAATGGGTAGGTACGTCTGATAGCAGTCGATTTGATAATTGTTCGACAGTCCGTCAATCTCCAGTAGATATGTGGATTGATGCTGGGCTCGTGGAATCTCCATCAAGGGGGAAAAGGCCGTATTAGTCGCTCAAAAGCATCGTTTAAACGCAGTGGTGCGTGTGATGCACGGCAGCATTATCACGTTCGTGATCCATGATGCCCATCTATGTCGGCTGCGTGCTGGCGATAAGCAGCTTAGCACAGCGCAGGATTCACTGGATTTTGAAGCAGACGGGATGAAGGAATCACTTCTGGTCGCCGGATCAGCGAAAACGATCAAATCCTTCTCCCCCCCGAACAGATTTACGTGCGTATAGATGGTCAATGTGAGTGCATGGTATGAGCATCGAGGTGGTGGTACTCGTGGCCTTCGTGGCCTTGTAAGTGCATTCAGCTTTCACTGTCTACTTGCATATAGCACCTATAGCAACAACGACACGGTATCTACAAATGGCTCAAAGCGCTGTCGTGTTACACACAGCACACGACATTCTGTAACTCGATAAGTGCCTATTATGTCGCCGCCGAAGCCGGTTTATGACCTACTTGGGATCAGACCTGCTAAATGTGATAGTTGAACTTGAGGCGAGGGAGATGAGCAGACGTGTCTACTTGAGACACGCCTTTCAGAGGTCCAGGATGGCTGACATCTCCCAAGCCTGGTCAGTGACCCTGATCCCCTGGCGAACCTGGTGCGTCACCTCCGAAGACGGCTCTCGAAATTCAAGTCTGGCTATTTGTAATGGCACACAGCAGACGCGCTTCTCAAATTTTGGATCGTATCGCCAGTTCTCCCGCTTTGCCACAGCTCGGAGCTGTCGCATACGTTGATCCCTGGTCAACCAGAGGTCGAGGAGCTTCGAGTGGTGCCTTAGACACCTCATTTCCAAATTCATCGTCACACAACCAACTGCAGCTCACAACCAACTGCAGCTCACAACCAACTGCAGCTCTCAACGAACAACTTCTGCACTCGACCCCTTCACCTGTTACAACAGTCAAGAAATATGCGTCTGACCTACACCGCATTGGCCACTCTGGCTGCTCTGCTGTCTTGCAGCGACTCAGTCCCGACTGCTGGTAATCCGAAGGCTGTTCTTAAGCACGACGTGTCTCTTGTGGCTCGCGGGACGGGTGGCGACGACAACGGAGCAGACGGCAAGAGGCTGCTGAGGAACGCTCATGCGCAAGATGAGTCGCAAGATTCTCAACTGTTTGAGGAAAGATCAGTAGCTGTACCAGAGGCGGCGACGGGGGCGGCGTCCGCGGTTGTTCATAGCTTCACTTCGGAGGCAAGTCCGATCGCGAAAAACGTGGTGGAAGCTACCACTCATGTGAAAGACGGCGCGGGTCAAGAGAAGAACTGGTTGTTGACGAAGCTCGAGTCGTTCAAGGACTGGGCGAAGGAGCTCTCGTTCATCAAGGGTATCATGAAATGGTGGAAGCGCTGGATCCACAACCCCAACCACGTCGATAAGAACGCGAAGCCGGTTTCATCGACCCCTTCGGTCGAAGGCGAAAAGATTACGGAGAAGGAGGCCGAGGTTAAGAAGAGTGCTACGGCCGATAAATCCCTGCCGCCGCCGCCGGCGTATACCCCACGTCTTTCCGAAGGTAACGTCAAGACTGCTGGCGAGACCAGCAAAGTTCCCACGGACAATGGCAAGCTGCCGGTAGGTACTGTTACAAAGACCGAGGGCAAGAGTACGGTTTCCAGCCAGAACGAGAAGCCGATAATGACTGCTGGAACTCATGGTACCGATTCAACGAAACCTCAGGGCGCCGGCAACCCGTCCAAGAACACCGAGGGTGGAGTCCCTTTAAAAATTGATGCTCCTGTGAGCACTCAGGGTCACAAGGATGGCTAGGTAAAGGGTACCCCCGTACCCGCGAAGACTCACAACCTACTAAAAAGGGTTTATCCATGCCGGTGATGTCCCAGCCGGTTGTGTCTAAACCCTAGGATCAGTCGAAGGTGAGATCTAACCAGATTGGAGACAGCTTAGCAATAGTGAGACGCAGACCTGATGTCGAGGAAGATGAAAAGGCGTGTGTGCTGGACCGGTCTTTGGTCGATTTCGATTAGTGGTCGAATCACTAGCAGCTGTTAATCCCTTGTGGAAGAATACATGTTGATTGCTTTAGCTGTTGTTTCGTTTTCCATACTCCCACCATCTAGATTTACAAACGACTTTTCTAATGCGTCCCTCTTTCTATATTCAGTAAATATATGTGTATGATATCATCGTTCGAACGTCAACTCCGGCTTAAAGTGCTGAAATTGTTGAGCTCGTAGTTTGCAGAACAAGCACGTTCGATCATATCGTAATACATAACCTCGCTATTCTGTGGCAGTTGCCAAAGTGTGTCAGTTGCTAAACAAAGGAAAGGAAGAACGTGGTGCGTCTGCTTTCTTGTCCACATTATCTTGCAAACATTTCCCTAGAGTGAAAAGTATAGGAGCATTAGAATAACACCGTAGCTCAGGTTTGAAACCTTCAGACCACTGCAAACATATGCGCGTTCTACCTTCATCTATGTGGACTTGCAGTGGATCGAATCACCCACTACAACACAAGGCATACTGCATGCAAGTCTGTTTTCTGGGAGTACGAACAAGGCAAAAGTTAAACGTACCAGTCGCAGGTGGGTCATTGTATCGGCGATTTGTTTTGGCCAATCAAAATATGACTTTACAATCTAATCTGTTATACCAAATCTAACTCTGATCATACTATCCTAATTTTAAGATACCTACCCTACTTTGTATTTTTAATCGTATTTGCTGGAAGGCGACGAGCTACGAGGGCGAAGGTAATGGAGGAGACGAAGAGATCAGAGACTAACAACACCCATTAATAACCTACATATTTTGACTTTTTGATGGGCTAATATTATTGCGGAGCACACTCCACCCGTTTGAGGCGTTAATGTGCTTATGTGTGTCTATTTGCTTTTCTATTCAGGAGAACGACTGTAAGATTCCGCCGCCATTGAAGAATCGTCTGAAAATGACTTCTATTCATCAAACTCTAACTCTGGTTGCCTTGAAGTTGGCTGCATTGATGATACTGGCGTCGTTGTGGTCGTCATTGTAAGTGACGTTTTTGTTATCCGCATCATTGGAAAACCTTGATGTACTAAAACATGCGGCAGGTACTTTATAACCAATCTTCTCGATATTTTCACCAGGAATGCAATCACCGTGATGCGTATATAGCCATTTCTGCTAAAAGGAGACATGATAGTTATATGGCATTAGTATGTACGCATGAAACAAGTGTAGTGTGCCTTTCAAGAGGGTTACTGCGTCATCTTATCGACACTGCTTAGGCTTTATTGACGTGTGTTGAATCACTGTGCTCTCTCAACTGTATCTTTGTAGCTCATTGCCTGCCGGTAATCACCATACAGCAAATGCGATTCAAAATTTGAAGTCGGGTAGGTATATCAAAATTAGGATAGTATCATCAGAATCAGATTAGGTATAACAAATTAAGATTGTAAAATCATATTTTGATTGGCCAAAACAAATCGCCGGTACAATGACCCACTCGCGACCGGTACGTGTTTACCTTTCCCTATGAACAACCATATTGGCGGGGTCTAACGGTGGACGACATCATCGTACCTCACTGAGTATTGAAACGATATTGACGTCGTTACTGGCAGCGTTGTACATAATTTCTACCGCAGAATTCACGTTATTTCTGTACTCGAAATGTCCGTGGCGCTGCTTTATTTTTTTGCGATCTCTTTTGCTAGTCGTGCCCGCGACGGTCATGTACATGTACAAGGACCTATAGTTCCTAACTTTTCCGTGCACATATCGGAAGCTACTGTAATATGCCTATCATTCATAAGGTGAGGATCTTCGTGTCTCAGCTTCTTCTTGTCTACGTCGCTATGCAGAACCCTCGCTCGGCTTAACTTGTCATTAGCTTTGAGTCCCAGATGCATAATTCCTACCTGTTCATCTGCTGTGGACGACCACAATGTTCACATTTTCTATTGTAGGTGTGTTTGCCCCTCAGGCATAAAAAATGGTGTCATTGGGCATTGAGCTCTTTCTTTCGCATGTGTCACGAACTGCACCTCCATTGCCCTATCCATCAGATTGTTCCTTGCAGCACAGTCACGAAGACATCAAGAAGCACGTAATGCTGACTGAAGAATCTAGCACAGCTTCAGCTCCTGACAGCAACTTCACAACCAATTTTGGGTGCCCAGCATGTTATTAGAGCTAATGCGGAATTAATCTAGCTATGGGTGGCAGCATGAGGACCCATATATTCATATATATGTATATATATGTGTATGTATATATGTATATATACGTATATATAATTTATATATGGCTGCAGACAAAGACCACCGTACGTGGACACATGCCACCCACCATCTAGTAGCCAACATGCCTGGTACACTAACGAAGCGCGTACATGTCCTAGTAGTATCACAAGATGATTCAAATACAATTCGTGTTACGAGAGCGTGTACGACGATGACATAGCGTTAGCAATAGCAGTACTTCAGAGCATAACGTCGCCAATCATAATTGGCTAACATCAATTTGAGGTGAAATGAAAGAGCCAGTAGTGAAATGCATAAGCCAGTAGTGCGAATCACTGGTGGGTCAAATAAGGCCTGGCAGCATTTGCCTGCAGATCGATATGCGTTCAACTAAATTATCGACACCGCTGGTTCGGTGACGTATTTGTAAAGCAATGTCTTGTGTTGCGCGGCCACGCTATCGTCGTCCATTGTTTATACATTTAAAAGAGAGTTGAGCACGAAATATTGAGTTAAGTTAATCTGTACCAGCACGTTTAACTTGTACATGGACAGTGTAATTATAGATCCAAACGAGCAACTTATAAGTTTGGTTGTCGCATCCTTGTATCAGCAAGCGCGGGTACGAGTCTGGATGAGATTGTTATTATTTAGTGTGACGTGCTCGCCGCAAATTTCACGCTCAGAGCGCGACATTTGGTACGTTTACAGATCGGGGGATGAAAGAGCTTGCACCTAATTTAATGTCAATGACCTGGCATAGAATGACAAGATCTGAACAGAGGGTAGCTTGCCACAATAGATCATCTAAGGGCGAATAGCCGCGGATCGCGACAATATCGGGCCTTTGAAAAAATGATGGCTTAAGAAAACTACACCCATACTTCAAAGTGACATAGCGAAGGTGAGAATCGTAAGAAAAAATACACAGGTGGTCAGGCCAGTAGATTTGCTTAATGTCATCACCACATAACACTTGTATTTGTTAATTGATCAGTAGCTCGTCATACGGCAAGAAAACGTGAACGGACATAGCTGGAATGATATCATAGTGGGCTCAAAACTGCGAGCTCATTTGTTCAGCTGCGTCTGGCTGCATTAATACCCACATCCATACTTTTATCCGTACAATGCATATAGACCGCATTTAGCTTATGCCCATGATGCCCTCTCATACAATGCAACTAAGAAGTACGCGCGGAGTAGCAGCCACTCCAAGAACAAGAGAGCGAACTTGGCACTGTCTAGAGAGCTGACATACCATATATCCGCGGTATTTCAGTGTTGATGCGGGTAACGAGCAAAACGCGTAATGTGAAGGTCGATCTGCGCGGATTAAGGTTGGTCTTTGATGCAGAAGCTGAAATAGGCGTGCAAAATAATTAGAGGTGAAAGTACTCCAATAATATTTCTAAATTTTTAATTTTTGCCTAAATTGCTCTGGTTGGTATTTAATCTGTTTTTTATATTTCCAGATTTTGTTTTATATTTAAGGAATTGTTAAATGCACGCCTTCAAGTTATTAAATGTACGCCTTGTTAAATGTACGCCTTATTTGGCTAACGTAACCGACCGCAGGCTCATACTTGCAGCCTGAAAAGTCAAAAATATTACAGGTCTTCCTCTACTAACTTTTAGCCTGGGTGGACACATTTCCTATCAGTTAGAAGAGGTTGTTAGTTATCAGATTATGGTGGCGTCGCACATAAAGAATTATACCGATTAAATTACATAAAATAAAATAAAATTATATAACAAAAGTTAGAGAAATCAAACATTTGTCAGATACACTATAGTAAAGTCAATAATTTAAAAAGTGAAAAGTGAAAAGCTCATCCAGAACCACTCTCTCATTTTCCACCCCTAAAATAAATCTACCCAAAATCAGTAGAATGATAGTCGTAGAAACCACTAGCACAGATTCGCCACTTTTGTTCGTACCATTTGTTCAGGTTGTGTCTCAAGTTCATAGACACTTAGCCATCCTGGTCGTTTGCTGGGGTTGTTGATCTTCGTTAGGAAAATGGTATGATTTTTGGCTGACCCTCCTTTGATGAGCCAATCGACTCTATTGGAGAGGACGAGAGAGCTCAGCCAGAACTCAACAACAAGGGATTCTGGACGTAGTGTAGGAGGAGAAGGAATGAATAGAAGGAGCTGAAGCAGAGGAGGTAACAATCGCAGGCATATCAACCAAGTGCGAGAAGATTTTTATCTTAGTTAGTGCCTGCACGTTGCATTATCTGTCCCAGAAAACCCACCGTTATACGTCCAAGCCAATCCGCAGCCTACAGGTTGACATTTGCATTGCCAACGCCACACAAACCAGCCTCGATGCATGGCTTTTTGCGAGCCCGAAGGGTGAAGCTATTAGTGACTGTGCGCAAGGTTGAATGCCGAACTTTTAAATCGTACTTATCTGTGTGTGTGTCTATAAATAACGCGGTTAGGTGTACCTCGCACGTGCTAAGTACTATCTAGCCTGTCCCCCCTCATAGGTTGATTAGCATGATAGTTGTCACTCTATGGCTAGGTCAATATTGCGATGCACGCATGTGATTGGCTTACAATCGATCAAAGGTGAATATGATCACATAAGCAAATGTTGGACGATTATAAGCAACGGTCGATCACGTTGACTAAGTATTTTTTACTGTGTTAATACAGACATTAACATCATCATACTCATTCTTCAGTGTCTGTCGTTGTATAGATTTTTGCAACTTGATTCAGTTCTCCGAACTGAATTACTTATATTAAAGGGAGTGCTCCAGAGCTTGCTCCCTTATCTTATGTTCACTCCCCCACATTTGATACAAATTCTCCTTCCAGAAAGCTATATTAAGCTTCATGGCTGATAGTTATAAGTTAAAATTTAGCACCGATAGAATAACCATAGAGCGACCCCGGTGGGCGTCCAATCCTATAAAATAGCGAAGGTTATCAGTTATTGGGTTAAACATTATCAGAGGGAGCACTGTTAATGAACGCCGATTCATAGCTAACTTGACCGCCCGCCGGTTCAGCTTTGCTACCAGGGGGATATTTTTGGAGGTCACAGAGTAGTTCACGAAGAAGACTTGGTAGTAAAACACACTTAAGGAGCTCTTCTACTGGTTGCGCGCGCAATAAAAAGTGACGAGGTAATTACTGCGTTCGACTTTTACTTGCTTGCACTGTGCTTGAGCTTGGGACTGCTTATGCCGAGCTGCGGTTGCTTATGATCGTGTAGATGGGTACCACAGAAACACCGCGAACTTGTGCAAGCGATTCCTGCAACTCGTTCTCGGTGCGTTGCATCTAGAAATCAACGACTACGCCTGCAAGGTTGGTCTTTGTTGGCTGCTGGCATCGACACAGGTACCTCTTCAAATGCACGCTGTGATATAGTCAGGTCCATGCAAATCATCTTAGGTTCGCTCATATTCACGACAATGACCACGTCATGAGCTAACTTGATTGCACGAAAAGCATTACGCTCTGAAGGGTAATTGATTGTGTCATCGTGATCGTGCTAACTGTATCTGTGAATTTCTGTAGAGTTTACGAGCTTTATAGGACGCCCGTAAAATGTACAAGGCACTTCCATTGATTAACGCGTCACTCAAACCTAAAAAAGATGGCAACTCACGTTAGCATGTAGTACACCCAAGCCAAATCAATGCTTCACCACGTACTAAAGTCCAGTAAGAACGCGATCATTGCGCAAAATCTGTTGAGCAACGTGTACTTGCCGAAATTTGGACAATTAATAATAGCCAACTGAATCATTCGTGGCTAAACACGAGTACAAAAAACAAAGACCCTACTAGAAAGTTGTCAGAAGCCCCACACTCACCGAAATGGCTCCCGCGACTTACATCGTCCTGTGTGATTGACGGCAAATATATCGCCTGCAACACAAGCGTTGACGATCTAAAACTCTTCCTATCAAAGAGCGTGCATTTAACAAACAATTAATGAAAGTTTATAAAAGGCGTCCATTTAGTAATTTTATGGGCGTGCATTAAACAATTTCCTATATTTATGCAAGTAATCGCAAAACAGCATGTTGCGGCGAATATGTTACGGACTTTGGAACAGTTTATCGTATTTTCTTTAGAATATGCAGAAAAGTGATGAAAAAGACAGAAAAAGAGTCATACATTGTTTTGCTACAGATTCATACGAAAGAAAATGAAAACTTTAGCTCTGCCGCAGCGGTATGCACGCGTACATAGCGAGCTTCATCGTAAGGATAATTTCAAGTAAAGTTTAGGTGTAAATTACGTTGGGATGAGATTTTTATATAGCTGCATGTTTTTAAGCCGGCCAAATTAGAATCACTATCTTCTTCTCCTCACAGGAGAGTGTGGATGGCCAACGACACCCTATAGCTAGGCATTACATACAGTGCATATTATAAAAATATACCCCAATCGACCAGTGTCAAAGAAATACCACACCCAACTTTAAGGTAAACAAAATCGTCGTAACTATTCAGTACTTCATGATGAACATAGTCTCGAAAACGGTCTGTCTATATCTGTATTTAATGTAAAGATTATCAGTCAAAATTGACGAAATTTGCGAATTCGAGGATGGGACAGCTCATTTTTAGCAGTACAAATGATGATGGGTGCTTGACGTTTAGTATTCTTGGATTAATAGTATTGCGTATGCATGTGATGCGAACTCTCCATAATGTGATCATGTCGCTTTGTCGGCATCATTAGTTGCGAGCCTAAGGGGGAAGCCATTGGTGACTGTGCGCAAGGTGAATGCCGACCTTTTGAAACCTACTTTCTGTAAGTGTGTGCGTGCCTTTAAATAACGCTAAGTGTACCTTAAACGTCGTACTGAGTCCGATTTAATTTGTCACCTCCTGTGTATGTGTTTTTAAATAACATTAGGTATACCTTACACGTCGCACTAAGTGCGAAGTAGCATGTCCTCTACTTACCAATCGATATGCATTGTAGAAGCCATTCTTTGATCAAGTCACTAATTGCAATCACGTCGAGAGTGTATCCCACACATACGCACCAATGCCCGCACGTGATTGTCTTAAGCAGGACCAAGGGTGAACAAAGGGCAAATAAGCACATGCTCGATGCTTCGAGGCAGCGAAAATCGCGCACCTCCAGTATATATGTTTAGTGTTTTCGACTGTCGAACTCAATAATATAAAATTAAGATGTTCTGGTATACTCCTCTATCGGTGGGAACAGGATATCCCTCAATTTACATTCTCTTGTATGCCAACCAATTGTAAGTTTTCGGCCGCACTTTGTTGTTGGCGGTATTGCTGGCAAGATCATTCTACATCTGCTTTTTCACATTCATCTCTATAACACATCAACATGTAGCTTTTACACATTACAATCTTCAATACTTATACATTTCACAAAAAAAAATGAACAACCAATTCCTCAGCAGCTAATCACCCAAAATGGGTACGTAAATTTACGGACCAGTTCTCAGAACTGAGTTACTTATATCAAATGGCGAGCTCCGAGCTTGCTCCTCTATCTTAGAGTTTAAGTAACTGATGTTTTTAAGTCTTCTGCGTATACAGTTAGGGTGGGCGACATATATACTGATTTTGTTATTGGTATACAAAACGTTGAGTTTTCTCACTGCTGGGATGGTCTAAATAAATAGTTTCACAATATTACATTCTATTACAATACTGATGAATATTATCCGCCAAGATAAATTTACATTGACACTTGGACTAATGCCAATGTCGATTGACGGGCTCACCCCGTTACACTACGTCTTTTTAAACTACTATGTCTTAAACGTGCTCTCAAATATGACATGTCTGTAAGCCACTCGTCATTGATGGCACCATGTCTCCACGTATGTTATTTTGTACAGTCTTAGTCTAAAA
Organism: Hyaloperonospora arabidopsidis Emoy2; assembly: GCA_000173235.2. Classification (NCBI taxonomy): domain Eukaryota; phylum Oomycota; class Peronosporomycetes; order Peronosporales; family Peronosporaceae; genus Hyaloperonospora; species Hyaloperonospora arabidopsidis. Next base: position 15,256 of record JH598170.1, read on the forward strand.
TATGACTCGGCCGCCATTGTAGATGGTCTACATCGAATTGCGATCCGATCGGACACTGTTTGACTTGATGTGTCAATTTGACTCAAGCTCGTGTTGTGTTGTGCACATTTGACACCGTAACACAACGAATTGTGCCAGCCACTATGTGCCCACTACCCACCAAAAAGCACAAAGTGCATATTGCTTTTAATTCTGAGCGCCAATGTTGCTTTGCCATACAGCACGATAAGTGGGATGTCACCCAAGTAAGGATCATCGTCTTCGGTGTAACTGATTGCAACATTCTGATTGAATGCGCACGTTGTGCTTTGAAGAGAACAACTAAGAGGTGAGCCTGAAGGTGCGCAGTAATCAAGTGCAATACTCGGCTGAAACGATTGCAATCGCACACACAGTCTACGCTCACCAAAGTGAGATTCGATCGAAACTTTTGTTAAAAAGGTTGGCAAAGATGCCGTTATAAAAGTACAACATGCAGCTTCTGTATCGTGACAAAAAACAATAGTTACAGGAGTGCTCGACATGATGCATCACATTTTTACGAGAGTGCACCCGTTCTTGTATTCTGGAAATTCCGTGGCGTAGTCGACACTTGCAATCTCTCAGCTGATCGAAGTAACACCTCACTATGGAGTTACGCACGGCATGACGCGATGGCAGCAATGCATCAGACACTCGCGTAGAAATGTTGGGGGATGCGCATGACTACCAGAGTTTCAAACTGGGCGCCCGCACTCACGCCCACCCAAGCCCATGGTTTTTTTATGGTCATGGGTGCAACGGACAATCTGTGGGTGGGCACGGGTGGGCGCGATATCGCAAGCTTAAATTTTATTTAGCACTATAATTTATCATAACGCTATTTATTACGGTGTAGGAGGCATTTTTCTACAATATAAATCTGGTGAACAACTCTGCAAAAGAATTGGAGTGAGCGTGCGTGGGTGCGCTGAATCTAACTTAAGGAATGGTTGTGCGTGAGTGGGTAGAGCCCACTCACGCACAAGCTTTTTAGCCTATGGGTGGGTGCGGTAAGCGCCGATTTGGAACTCTAATGACTACACATCTGCTGTGTCATGGGCTTTTCTCAGGGCTTGTCGGCGAAAAACTCTGTACTGCTTCAGTCAGGTTTCTTTTTCCAATCGGGGGTCAGTATTGGTACATAGCAATACCCTGACACCTTTCAGACTCATCTTTTGCTTGTGCCAGCCCCTAAACTCATCCATCCGGTAGCGCTGACCGACCGTAGCTTCGCCAATTTTCACATTGCTGAACTTCTTTGCAAACTCTTTAAGCTTCGTCCCGAGAGATTTGACGTTCGGGTATGCATCTAGCTTCTCTCGACTCTCTAACTGGCTTCAGCGCTTTTAGGTACTTGTATATGATGGCCTCATGCTTCAGAGCGAGCTTATCAAGTTGCATTTTGATCGGTGCCGCAACTGCCATCGTCGCGTCTGTGACCCCCTCTGCAACCTGCGTCAGCTCGGTCTTGATTGCTATGACGATCAGACTAGTGGCCATCTGTTTCCAAAGTGGTTTCAGCTTCTCTAGAATTCTGTTGATGTCATCCTTAAGTCTCACAGCGAAATTATCCGCTTGCACCTTTGACTCTGCGGCACCGAACACAGCTACGTCCTTGGCATTCCCCCATGGCGGCCCTCTGTGAGACCTTCGTGAGCATCGGCTTGACTTTGCCAGCGAGGCCGAAGAGCCTGTCCTCGTCGTTCACTTGAACCAGTTCCGAGTCTTCGCGTGCATGAACCTCCATTAAAGCCTCTTCGATCTGGCTTCGTTGATGCGGCCATTCGGCACACGCCCCACAAGAGCGACGTCAGGTTTCACAACAGCCTCCGTGTAGCGGAGCTACCCTTACTCCTTTGTCAGAGGAAGACTTCTAGACTCGTAAAGTCTCTTGTTATATCAAACTAAGCGGGTATTAACTTAAAGGGTCTCAAGTCTTACAGACTTAGTGAGACTTAACTCTAAGTGTATGTACAAGCTCTTAAGCTTCTAGTCCTGGTTCAGGGGACTACGACTCCAAGGAATCACGTGACACTAATCCCCAAGAGTACTCAGCCTTAACTCAGTCTCTTAACTCTTACGACCAGAGACGTCTTAGAAAGACACGTGTCTGAAACTGATCAAAAAGGAAACTGAATATATTTACTGATTTATAGCGATAATAAACCTTACTTACGTCTTTAATCTTAAAACTATGCTACCTAATTGAATAGTCCTCATCGTAGTTCTTCTTGTGTACCACACCAGAACTACGTCGCCTCTATGAAGACCCTATTACGATAGATATCCTCTAACCATAACCGATAGGGTACGGTATTATCGCCTAGCGTATGTGATACAAAAGTACACCTTATTAGTGATACTGATCTCTTTCTGTGTGTACCACACCAATCTACCTGTTTATCACAACCATTTTTGTAACCCCGTTACACTCCGAGTCAACAATAGTCGGGGTCGCGTCGCTACAAGCGAAAAGAAGAGCCGCTAGAGTTGCTACCGCGATGTAAGGCTGACGCATAATGTGTATTGATCCCGTCCAAAATCAGATGCACAGGTATTCGCGCGTCCGTTGAATTGAAATGAAGTGCCAGCCGCAACGCCTTTTTCTGCTCGACTAATGGTCAGCCATCGGATATAGCAGGTCTAGTCCTAAAGTGGCTCATGGACCGGCTACTGCGACGTCGACGACAACACGACATGCACTCGATGAGTCGATGCATGCACTTGCTGCTAGAAGCGCGTTGTGTGATACAAATTTCCTTGAACATACGGGCTACCAGTGCTGAAAACAAAAGCGAGCTCATGTTATTTTAAAGCCAAAAAGTACAATGGTATACGCCACCCTTAGCTGAATGCCTGAGATTCAAGTAACGACCGACTCAGTGGTCTAATGGCTTAGCATGGCACTGAGGCCGGGATATACCTGGATTGATGATACTCGCGTAAGATTATAGGGTGCCGAAGATAGGCTATAAAACTAGACGAGCAACCACATCGTTTGCCAAGTCAACCTACACCATAAGTTCCGTGATAGTTGAGTGTGGGCTGGACCTTTTTCAAGTCAAAAACTTTCATACATTAATGAAGGGAGAGGGTCCTCAACAAGTCCAAACAGAGCTACCATGCCTGCAGTTCACCTCCAGGACATCCCCGAAGTGTCGCGTTTGGTAAGTCTCTCTTTTTTGCTCAACTCTCTGGATATATCCATACACAGCTGTTTGCAAGGAAGGAGATTTGTGGTCACAAAGAATGTCTTTACAACACCTCATACAGTATGACAATAAAGAGTCTTTCCCTGTACTAGCACCTCCAGTAACCTATTCTCCCAACCCAATACAAATAACCTGTTCCGAATGTAGTACAAGTACCTCCCACCAACTCGAGGGATCGACAAACACTAATCTGGGGCTGAACTAAAATACAGATTGCAGAGGTACTGCAGTATTTGTTTTAGGGAAAATAAAAAAAGTGCCCCAGATAATTGGAAAATAAAAAATGCCCCACGTCCTCGTATATTGTAGTTAACGTGGTACACTTATACCGACATTGTGCTTGGATGTAGGGCTTAACCTAATATAAATACTCTTCATACGCTATATGCTGATACGTCTGACTTTCTAAAACAGATGAGCCCTTGATTACGGTCACGCGGATATTCACCACGACAGAGTGGACGTATGCTATGCTTGCGTATCAACGCTACATTACGCCAATACATATTTGCAACGTGCAAAACGGAGTAAACTAGGTGCCGTAGAGAAACTTAGGTCGAAACTAGCGGGTGTGTAGGTCCTTAACATTTACAAGCACCACTAATTACGACCAATTTACGTTAAAAGGATACGAAAGGTAGTTTTATAGCACATCGAACAACGCAGCAGGTATTGTGGCACCAGGTATTACCGTTAGAGAGTCTCATGCCAAGTGCTGGCGGATACAGTCCGACATAATCTTGTTGAAGTCCGTATTGTACGTTTCAGTACGGAGCGTATCCATTTCTTTGTACTATGGTGCGTATATTACGGTTTTTTAACACCCCTACCAAATCGAATGTTCCGTGTGTGTTTTCATTGCCTCTTGAGCTCTCTACGTCAGCTTGTTGTCCTTAAGGTTAAGAAGCCATTAGCAGCACCACCTCATCCCTGTAACAGCACTGAAATGTCGCCATCAGCATGAGTAAAGCCTTTTCGAATTAATAAATAAGAGTCAAACAGGTAGAATGGATTCGTGATAGTCTATTAAATGTTTAACAAAGCTTAAGTAACTATAGCGAACGAACAGGAAACGTATTCCTATCACTCAACTAAACAACGACAACAGCATCACTGTAGTACCAATAAAACCACAAAACAGTAGTAACACCACGAACACTAACAGTAGTATCAATAACAACGACATCAGCAGCACCAACTTTAGCAGCAGCGGTATCAAAAGCGACAGGAACACACAATTACTAACATTAGTAACAACAACGGATGCGGTCACAGTGGTAGCAGCGACAACTACACTAGCAACAACGACACTGAAGATTCATAGCAGCAACTGAAAAAATAACGATAATAATCAAATAAAACATTAGAAAACCATACTAACGATAACAAAACAATACCGTCAATTAGAACAGCATCAGCACCGATTGTCTTACGGCCACGGCCGACGATACGTAGACGCGTTTACATCTTACCTGTACCGTCTGCGCCCGCAACTAGTGGCTGCGAGCGCAGCACGCCCGCGGCAGAACCCCCTTCGCGGCACCGCCCGCAAGGCTAGTAGGTTCAGCACGTCATTTAAAGATAAGTGAGCAATGGTATAAGGTATGCATTTTTATGTGTACACGTTAACTTCAGTGTTCGAGGACGTAGGGCATTTTTTGTATTTTCTAATTATCTGGAGCGCTTTTTTTATTTTCTAATTATCTGGGCGTTTTTTTTATTTTCCCTTTACGAAATCACAAGACGATATAAAACGCCATCACGATCTACCAATATTCAGAAACAAAAAACTGAGACGCGGCTAAAGAAAGATGACATCAGGTAACATAAGGACAATCCTTGGAAAATACTATGCATCGGCTCACTGCAAGCACTGAGGAAGTTCGGAATATGACGTGTATTGATATTTTCCATGCCATGAGTTGAAAGGAATTGTCTTAGAAATTATATAAAGCAACGGGATCCACATTTAGATCTAAAGCCTACTGCTGAGTCTACCTCAATCGACTTTAGCATTGTGGACTTCATGACCCGGGTATGTGATATCGTAATGTTGCCAAAAAATATTACTTGTCGGCTGGTTCTCTCCCGGCTAGCATCTCTCTACAAAGACGACGAAAGGAGATGATTTCATCACTTGCGACGATCACTAAACCTCATACAAGATACTGTATGCCCACGTTTGATAATCCTGTCTGAATAATTTCCTCTCGTCTTTCAAAAAAAAGATCTCCAAGCACCGCCCGAGAGCTGTGCAGAAATCCCTTCTCGTCTCGCCAACTGTAGATTCAGGATTGAACACCCGCTGCTTCTGGAGATGAGGATAAATAAAAGTGATTGTCGCATCAAGAGAAGTAACATTAGTGTTTCAGATAAGAGGTGCTTCGAGGCTAGGTGATACTGTATCGTGTAGACACAGCCGACTTATGTCATCAGGAATGACCAGCATTACCGCCCATAGCACCACCCACAAGTTGTACACTCTATATATTAGTTGTTGGTCCTGTGATCTAATTTTCGGTAGCAGTACGAGTCTAGATGGCAGCTTAGTGATCAACATCAGAGCTGTGAAAATAGCATTCGACGAACAAATACTACAGGAAAAAAACTTGCAATTGCCCAGCACATAAACTTAAGTACGAAATGAACTATTTAGACAGAGTTTTTTCCTCTTCTCTCAAATCATCCGGCACTTGGTTCTGGGGGCCAACCGGGTCAGAATATAGTTAGTAGTTTCATCCAGTTAATGTATCTATATCAGAGTCAGCGAATAAATTGAGCCATTTGGCGTGTGAAGATTGTGTTGCCCCTACATGTTCACATGCACGAAATTGAGTCAACGAGGTCGCTATTCTCATTCAGTAAGGAACATACGTCGACATTGTGACCTGCTAGAGTCGTGCAAGATAAACGTGTCACCTTCCTCAGGCACCAAATTCACGTATGGTCACGCACGGCAGCGCTATTATGGCGAGCATCTCTTACACGGTGTTCCTTATAATATGATAAGCACCTTCACGCTCTTGCCACTGCCAAAACTTATTTTAACCGTTTTCGTTGTTGTCGTTGTACCAATGTACGCTATTTTTTGTACTATCTTTAAGTTATCTATCAAGCCCTTTTCAGCGCATCAGTAGCGTTGGCTCGTCGTTTGTTGTCGACTCGACGAAGCAACCTTCCTTTCAGCGTCCTGACCCGCAACTGCAATGCCAAATGTTACTTTATGGTATATGCGTGTTCAACAATCATCTCCAGTAACTCAGCCACTTTTTTGCTTAAGTGTGATAACTTGCATGTTTTGCAGTACGACCGTTTTTGTAAGTATCGCAACCAAGATAGTAGACTCAGCACGAGCACACGAGTTTTGCTTATTTTCGATCGCTCTGCGGACCGAGCACGACAAGCGAGAAAGCACGTAGTACTGCTTGCTACTCTCGTATTTAAGCGAAAAGATCCTTCCTAAAAACGTGCTTTTCGTGCGTACGCATTTTTGCAGGGCAAGTTCGATACCAATTTAGTTCTGCCTCACCCCGGTACTAACGAATCAGCTGTGCATACGAGCATTGTGGGATTAGATCTACTGGTTCAGAACTGAGTCGGAGGTCGAGAAGCTATAAGGTGCTGCTCCTAGTACATCAAGCTTGACACTTTGCTTCACTTACAGCGCCCCACGCTTTTGACTGAAACTACGCAAAGCATGCGTCTGGTACCTATCGCAGTAACAGCTCTCTTTGCCTCCTGCACTTGCGACAACGCGGCGCCGATCGCTGTTGACCCAAAGGCTGCTCTCAAGCGCGACAAAAATTTTGGGGATCGCGGGGCGGATGGCTACGCTAACGATGCAGACACAAAAAGACTTTTGAGGAAGCCCAAGGCGCACGACGTTTTGGAACAGGTAAAACCTGATGGGGAGAGAGGGAATTTTCCTTCTACCAATTGGGGAGGGGCGGTGCCGCAGGTAAAAAGAAGCACGGCTGCCTTTTTGGGCAAAGCAATGGACGCGACGATCCATGCGACGTTAGTGGCTGAAAAGGTGGTCAACAATTTCATTCGCAAGCACAAGAACTTCTTCAAGTTCCTGAAGCCCATCCAGAAGTGGTTAAAGAACAGCCCGAGATTCCAAAGGTTTATCAAATTGGTTGAGGAGCTTGACGAGAAGATCGACGCTATCGTAATTGATGGCAAATCGATAGGAAAGCGCTTCCAGATTGCTGAGGAGAAGATGGAGTACAACAAGAAGGCAGAAAAGAAGATCAAGACCGCAGTTAATGGCGTAGGCATCCCCGAAAAGGATGTCTAATTACCATTTGCTGCTGTGAACGGTCGGACTGTCTTTCAGAATGACGCCTAGATCTCTGTTAGAGGCATTGCAGACCATAATTTGAAGGCGTACGGGCTGGACCTTCCTCCGCACGACTGCTGATTAGTCGACACATTACCTTGTAGCCATAAAACCTTCACAGAAGATGCCACTGCTGCTGCTGTCTCGTCTTTACATATCGTCAGCACCTAGAGACGAAAACAACTTGTTGCTATTCTGCCTTAAGATCCTATCGCATGTAAATTTATGGTGCATAATTTCAGGTGCCGGAAGACGATTAGATTAAAGACTTTGACTTAAGGTGTCTACTTTGCACTTATATTGTGCAATACGCACAAACCATCGTGGCGTAAGAATAAGCTTACCATTACGTCTCCAGTGCCCAGCATAAGGAGAAAGTACATGTTGCATTTGCTTTCTACATTCCGAAACGTTGGTGCGCATATGAGCGACAAAATGGGATATATTTTAAGCTAGGATGTTTGTTGGCTGCAGAACTCATGTTGTTAATATAGACCGAGGTTGTTGCGGTAAACGCCTGTTTACGATGCATCATTTCATACAAACGTGTTATACCAACTGTTAGGGTCCTCTACCACCCTTCAAGTTCTCCGTGAACCACCCAACACCTTGTTTTTTAAATAAAGTATTTAGGGAGGCGTTAAGCATCCACGTTCCTCGCAATGACTATTCACCCCATCACAATTACGATGCTCTGATTGGTCAATAAAAAGAAATGCAACGAAGAATCCCTGAACTATTGTTGAGCGATAAACTAAATCGCCGGCCCCTACGCTAAGCTTGAGCCACGGCCCACAAAAAGAACTTCCTCAAGACCGTGACGACCCCGTTGAGATCTAGATACGTTTCTTATGTTCAGTAGCGCAAGACCAGATACTCTTCGTCCAGCGGTGCGTCTAGGCAAATTTGAGCTCGTTGTGGACCTCAAGATCCGTCCCGGAGAGCAGAGTAAGGCTACTGTGAGGAAAAGGCCAGGATCTATGTCATCATGGCTCACTGGGAATACTGCGGTGGTGATTGAACTCCTACTTAAGCGTCCGCTGTCCCCTGAATCAAAATTGCTTCAAGAGCGACAGCATACCAAGCATCCGGTTTAAAGTGCACACCACAAGCTAATCCCGTACATTGTCAACGGACTGATGCTCAGGCCCTTATGGGAGTGCCCCGTAGTGAAGCTTGGAGTCTTGAGCCAGCAGAACGAGAAAGCGAGAAGTGTAATATTGCGTAATGGTAGATGAAACGAGCTGTTATCTTCCAGACATGTTAGTAGTGATAAGTAGCTAAAATAGACCGTTTCACCATTCAATCCAGCACATTAAAAAGACATCCATTAAAATGCACAGGAGTATGTCATTGGTGCAGCAGAAGCCTTACAAAGGTAATTCAACATTCGCTACTTCGATATTGCGAATTGTTTTTTATCTGCATTGACAACTGCGTCACCTTCCTTCCTCCTGCCAACCCTCTTGGTACGCTTCGTAACAATAACATATCCCTGTGACGTTGCATGGGCCTTTAAATCAGCTTTGAGCCTCAGCAAGATAAGCATGTGGCAGTGTCACGGAGGGTGTAAATTTTCTCCTTTTGAAGACGCGTTCGCTCTCTAGCTTTGTTCGCGCCGGAGTTCTTCAACTCAGCAGTCGACTTTTGCTGATAATTGCGATGGTACTTGCGCACTTTGATGATAGTTGTGAACCGAGAAATATATTGACATGTTAACCACTACCACTGACACGCATTGTTTACTCTCTCATGATCTTGCGTCTTTATATGTACCTGGCATCATCATCTGTTTACTACAACAATAAATGTGGTTAAAATTTACTCCGGCGTGATCATTGTAACGTAAAGTGTTGGCGACAGCAACGGCCGTTCTGCAACAGAAAGGGCGTTCTTTTTTATGGAGTTGTGGGAAAGTGATGGTTGTAAGAGGAATGTGGTTATTCGTATGTACCTGCTGTTAGTAAAAAAAATACTTGTTTTCAATCCTTGTCTGACCAATTAGAGATTAAATTGTTTGTTGAGTTTTTTTCTTTGGACCAATCAGAGCATCTTTAGTGTGAGGGGTGGATAGTTATTGCGAGGGGTGGATGTTTGATGCCTCCCTTAATTATTTACTTTACTATGATGTATCTGGCATATATTCAATTATTTTACCTTTTGTTATATGATATTTTTATGGGAGCCACTAATGAGCCTTCACTTTTCGCTAATGATCTTACACCGTATACATAACGAAGTAATTAAATTAGAAACCCCTAAACTGTCAACTTGTTTTATTGTACTTTATACATCTATTTTCGAAATTTTCACAGTCGAGACTAAGACAGTCATATCCGTAGCTTTACATAGAGTAGCCACATAACAGGTACTCTCCCTAGAAAGGGCCGAAGTGGGTAAGGCATCGTCCTGGGTATGCTGCTGGCGCAGACGTAAAATAGTCAGCAAGTAGACCACGGGGATATTATGGCTGGCTGACGTCCCCGAGCCTCGCGCTTGCTTCGGCAACTGCGAAAACAGTCGTTGGGACGCGCGAGAGGCTATAAAGAACGATTTCTCGCTGACGACACGATCCTTTTTCTTGGCGTCGCGAACATCCGGCTGATCGGCCGTGCTTGCGGTCGCCACTGCAGCGATGTGGTGATAAATCAAACCCTACCTACACTTCTTGCTGCATAGGGCAGCGAACTAATGAAATATAGTCTCACACTAGCACGGCTAACGCGAGTATAATCCTGCCCTGCACAACGTCTCTATTTCTCTCTTAAGAGGACCACCCCCGTAAGCTCCGACAACGGCATTTCGATTATGGTACAACCGTATTCAGACCAACATTCACACCAACGAGTAAATAGACAATCGTGAAAACAAATTACGCATGCTTTATGCTGCTCACTATCTAGTTATACTTGAGTGCTATAATATTTTATCTTTACGAATCGCCTGTTGTGGACAGTGTTGCATGAGCATTACAGATTCACTGCTTTAACCTCGCTGTTCTTGCTAGTACCCACGCTTTACTGCCGTTTAATTGTTGTATTATAGCCCTTCGGCAGTGTCAGCTCGTCAAGCGCTTGACAAGCTTCGTCAACATCAAGAAAAATCTCTCTTGTAGTGATTCATGCCTTTTAAGAAGGGATTTCAAATGTACCATAGTGTAAGGGGTCCCGTGCCTCCGTTACATGATAGTTTACACAAGGTAAATATCAAGTATAAAATTTTATGTTAGGACAAACATGGTATTCTCATAATATTGTTTTAACAAGCAATATTGTGTAGCAGAAGTAATACACTGATCATTGATTAGTATAGGACAATGGTATACAGCAATAAAGTCGAGCCACGACAACAAAAGAACGCAATAACTGGTCAGCAGATAGTTACAATACATGTTTGTATTGAAATATAGTTAAATAAAGACTAAATAGGAATTATTGACAGGAGATTAACTATACTAAATACGGTTCTACTTTTACCCTTTATCTCCTCTTGAAACCTTCCTCCGCACGACGCGTGTACGTGAAGTATTGAGGCACCACCTTACTCTGTGTTCAGTATAAGCAGCTGGTACTATGACAGTACAAGCGACCGGTGCCCCGTTACACTGGTAAAACTTTGTAGACATTCCAACGACTATGAAATTATTGGATGATGAAGCGGAAGACTTCCATCCAATGCATGAGAGCTACTCCCATTTGAGTCAAATCGAATGGGATGCCACCGTACGTTTTAGTGCGATGATAGGGCAAGATCCGTAGGTGCAATGCTGTCCGCTCTGGGTCCAGACGGGCAACACGCCACCATAGCCAAGTTCATTCAGAATGACCTTGACGCTGAACGGAAAAAGGTAGCCTTGCTTCACCGACAAGGGTCTCAACAGACAGAGCTGTTGAGAGAACAGAGTGCTCAACAGTTCGAGCTGTTGAGAATGTAGCAACAGGCTTCTAACGGGTCGACACACCAACGTTGACCCGAGACTCTAAATATTGATATCTCAAAGTACAAAGGAGCCGGTGAAGACTCTCTATTTAGATGGTTTGTCGAAATAGATGACACCATATAGGCTCGTCACATTGCCGACGAGCACATGCAGGTCGCATATTCTCAATCGAACTTGGCAAAACGTGCGGAGACTTGGGCCTTGGGCCTCAAACTACACGACCCGTTAGTCTTTGGGTCTTTAAAAGTCTTCAAGTCTCTACTTAGGCAAAATTTCGAGCCACCGCGAGCTGAGTTCAGGGCTCGCTCTAAACTGCTGAAACTCAAACAAGGCAAACGTGATGTACACTCGTACATTCAGTACATACGTCATATTACGAGTTGCATCACAGCCAATCGGCCGAATGAACAAACGTAGATCACGTTGTTCATGCAGGGTCTTACAAACGGTCCAGTCAGGACCTATCTCTTCTGATTGAAATTTGATACTCTGGAAGGGAAATCCGAGTTGCGCAAGAAGAAGATTTCAGCGTGAAACAAGATCAAGTGAGCTCAGATTCCTATCGTCCTCAGAGGCGACATGAAAATTGAGGCCTAAAATTATTAGACCTCTGTACCGATGAGAGTGGAAGCTCTCTCGTTACCAATTATAAGAAATTGAAGACGTGCAATCGATGTCGAGAGACAGAAAATTATGCATACGACTGCAGTGCCACGAACGCAGTACCACATACGGCAGGAAACAGTAACCGTCAAGCGTCCAAGAAGGGTCCGAGGCGTGGGTCCGACGTCGTTGCGAAAACGCAACAACGTAACGGACAGCCAAAAACCGGTCAGGGTCAGTAGGTGCGGAGCACCCTACTGATCCAGCAACCTCAAGTGAGTTTGCAGGCCTCTTGACGAAAGTTGCTCCCAACACTCAGTCATTGGGTGTTGCTGCTTCTGCTAATGAGGTTTCCCTCATTACCTTGAAACTCGAAGTGACACAAGGCATGTCGCTTCGAGCTCTAGTCGATTGTGGGGCGTCGAACAACTATGTGCGACGCCAATCGCTAGACAAAAGAGAGCTCGAATATGTTGAGCGAGAGATCCCTCCAACGATGATGACGGTGCGCCTCGCGACAGGCGCATCCGTAACAGTGATGAAACGCGTAGTGGGTATTACCTATACACTGAATGGAGTCCAATACAATGATGACTTCATCATATTAGACTGGGATGACAAATTTGATCTCATCCTTGGACTGCCGTGGCTCAGAAGGTACGAGCCACAAGTCAACTGGCATCGACGAACAGTCGATATGCCTTTCACTTGTTCATCAGATGGCCATCTGATGAACACCATGGAGAGCCACTAGCATGTGGGTGCACTACGAGCGAGTGCGATGGCCTCGCGTGTGATTCGGTCGTTAGTACGACTGCACATGGCCATGGAGTGGCTGATCGACACCCCATGAAGTCAGATTCCGGCGACTGCATTGGAGTGCAGGTCGCGCCGAAGGCCCACCACCTGAATAAGTCGAGTGGACTGGGGCATGGGTGTCCTCCAAACAGACAACACCCAAGTGAAAATGAACCGATTGACAATACGATGATCTTAGTGCGATTGGAGAATCGCACGTAGAAGACCTGGCCGCGGTAGCGCAACCACCGCCAGAGGATAACGAGGGAGCAATTCCACTCGTTTCAGATGATGAGATAGCCAAAGAGGCTAGTAAGGGAATAAGTCCCCACCCAACTGTGGAAATAAGTTCCCAGGAGACAACAGAGACATTGAATGTCCTATTCAATGACGGATCAAGCATAGGAACATACCAACTTGATCTGATCGCGCCTCCGATGACAACTTCGGATATCATTCAATTGTCCACGATCGAACAGAAAAGGTTCTTGCGTGATCTGCGTAGTGGCAAAGTCAAGCAGATTTGCGTACCGTCGTGCAAGACGAGTACGAACCGATATTCGGTCGGCAATGGTATTCGCTGAGAACGAAATGTTTCTCAGCAGCTCATCAATCGACGAGAGTGTCCTTGATGAGAAGACTCGGCTTGAGAGATACACATCCCAATCGTGGAAATCGCTCAAGACAAATCCTCTCTACGATGATTTGACGGAATTCAGGGATGTGTTCCCAGAATCAGTGCCGTGCGCGCTACCCAAGGATAAGGGTACTCATCACGAGATGGACCTGAAACCAGGGTCAAAGTACTGTGTCATGAAGCAATGGACATTGCCTCGTGAACAAGTACTAGCGATTGACAAATTCTTTGCCGATCGCTTGGCAGCGGGCCATGTGAGGGAATCTACTTCCCCACAAAGTTCTCCTACCTTCTGTGTCCGAAAGGCCACAGGAGGATGGCGGATAGTACATGACTTCAACAAGTTGAATGCTGCCACTTTACCGACTCAAACGCCGATACCAAGAAAGGATGTCATTATAGATGGTATGTCAAGGAGTACCATCTTTTCATCGATGGATCTGATGGACGGGTTCTATCAGATCCTTATGCGTGAAAAGGACATTCCTTATACATCAGTGAGCACCCCAAGCGGTATGCTTTGGGAGTGGCTAGTAATGCCACAAGGGCTGAGTAATGCCCCTGCTACATTCAACAGATGTGTTACGAATCTGTTGAGATCTGTGCGAGAATTCGCACCCAGCTATTTCGATGACGTGTTCGTCCATAGCCGGGCTATGGATGGACAGACGGATTTGGAAGTCCACCTACTCCACGTCCGAAAGATTCTTACACTGATGCGTGAGCATAAGTTGTATGCCAACCTCAAGAAGTGTATATTTGCTGCAAGCGAAATACCACTTCTTGGATGCATTGTGGGTAAGCACGGGCGTCCGGCCGGATCCGGAAACGATCAAGGCGATCACTGACTGGCCAGTACCTACCGACATTAAAGGACTTCGACAGTTCCTTGGCCTAGCGGCGTATTTGCACAAATACTAGCATAATTACGCCGAGATAACTGTTCATCTCTCTCAATTATTGAAAAGGAACAAGAAGCGGGCATGGAATGCCGATTGCCAGCGCTCCTCCGAAGGTATCAAACAAAGCTTGATACGCTCGCCAGTTTTGGCGATTGCAGAGCAAGACAGACCATTTCATGTGGTCTGCGATGCAAGTGATTTTGCCATCGGATGTGCACTCATGCAGTACGACACAGACGGTGCTGAGCGTGTCGTCTGCTATCAGTCACGTCAGCTGCAACCAGCTGAACGTAACTACCCAGTCCATGACAAGGAATTCCTTGCCATGAAGTATGCTTTAGTAAAATTCAGGGTCTACCTACTAGGTGATAGACCCTTCATCGTATACACGGACCATGCGTCCTTACGCACGGCCGTTAACAGTCCACACCCCTCGCAACGAATGGCGAGGTGGCTGTCGTTCTTCGCGGAGTATAACTTCTCCGTGGAATATAAGCCAAGACGAATGAATGTCGTCGCTGATGCTCTGTCGCGCCGCCCCGATTTCGAACCGGCTGCGCAACCCGACACTAGTCCGACCACTGTCGCGGTGTTGACGTCGAGTATCCCGTCGTCAACCTTACTAGAAGACATACGCAAGGCGTACGATCCGGCGATGGTGCGTTTGATGGATCATCTCTCGCAACCATCCC
>JH598171.1:0-12992 GCA_000173235.2 Hyaloperonospora arabidopsidis Emoy2
CATGCAGACGAAGATCGCGTCAATAAAAACACAAGCACTTGCCGATGCATTGATTGATTCAGGTACAGCGACCACGTGTACCATTCTGCTGAATCTATCAACGAACACAAGAATTCCTGTATTCTTGTGTGGGTCTGCGAGGAATCCAAAGACAAAGTCTATTGAGACTGATTCCCAGCATTCTGCCGGAAAGGGCAAGGGTTGCAGCGGCGCACGAAGTGAAGGACCAGACTTCACTCGTTGACATATTTCTCATGCGCGGACGTACTTTCGCACGAACTGATACTGGCGGGGCCAGTAAAAGTCGCGACTAACTGTGAGATATGTCTTCTCTCGACCACGATGTCCACCAGTAGGTGCATCGTGGTACTCATACATGATGCGCAGTCGCAGGTTATCATGGTCTCGGTACGACGACACGAGGCGTGTAGCCGGCAACGGCTGTATACTTCAGTAAGCCATTGTGGACTGTATATCAATCCGTGGAGGATCGATATACTGGGGGCAACCTTTTAAGGGATTGACGGGATGGTTGCGAGAGATGATCCATCAAACGCACCACCGGATCGTACGCCTTGGGTATGTCTTCGAATAAGGTTGACGACGGGACACTCGACGTCAACACCGCGACAGTGGCCGGACCAGTGTCGGGTTGCGCAACCGATCCGAAATCGGGCCGGCGCGACAGAGCATCAGTGACGACATTCAGTCGTCCCGGATTATATTCCACGGAGAAGTTAGACCGCGAAGAACGGCATCCACCTCGCCATTCGTTGCGAGAGGTGTGGACTGTTAACGGCCGTGCGTAAGGACGCATGGTCCGTGTATACGATGAAGGGTCTATCACCTAGTAGGTAGACCCTGACTTTTGCCAAAGGATACTTCATGGCAAGGGTTCCTTGTCATAGACTGAGTAGTTACGTTCAGGTGGTTGCAGATGACGTGACTGATAGCAGACGACACGCTCAGCACCGTCTGTGTCGTACTACATTAGTGCATATCCGATGGCAAAATCACTTGCATCGCAGTCTGTCTTGGTCTGCAATCGCCAAAACTGGCGAGCGTATCAATCTTTGCTTGATACCTTCGAATGAGCGCTCGCAATCAGCACTTCATGCCCACTTCTCGTTCTTTTTCAATAAACGAGAGAGATGAATAGTCATCTCGGCGTAATTGTGCGAGTATTTGTGCAAGTACGCCGCTAGGCCAAGGAACTTTCGAAGTCCTTTTATGTCGGTAGACACCGGCCAGTCAGTGATTGCCTTGATCTTTTTCGGATCTGGCCGGACGCCGTGCTTACCCACGATGCATCCAAGATGTGGTATTTCGCTTGCAGCAAATATACACTTCTTGAGATTGGCATACAACTTATGCTCACGCATCAGTGTAAGAACTTTCCTGACGTGGAGTCGGTGGACTTCCAAATCCGTCTGTCCATCCATAGCCCGGCTATGGACGAACACGTCATCGAAATAGCTGGGTGCGAATTCTCGCACAGATCTAAACAGATTCGTAACACATCTGTTGAACGTAGCAGGGACATTACTTAATCCCTGTGGCATAACTATCCACTCCCAGAGCATACCGCTCGGGGTGCTTACTGCTGTGTACGGAATGTCCTTTTCATGCATAAGGATCTGATAGAACCCATCCATCAGATCCATCGATGAAAAGTTGGTACTCCTTGACATACCATCTATAATGACATCCTTTCTTGGTATCGGCGTTTGAGCCGGTACAGTGGCAGCATTCAACTTGTTGAAGGCATGTACTATCCGCCACCCTCCTGTGGCTTTTCGGACACAGAAGGTCGGAGAGCTTTGAGGGGAAGTTGTTTCCCTCACATGATCCGCTGCCAAGCGATCAGCAAAGAATTTGTCATACGCTAGTACTTGTTCACGAGGCAATGGCCATTGCTTCATGACACAGTACTTTGACCCTGTTTTCAGGTCTATCTCGTGACGAGTACCCTTATCCTTGGGTAGCTCGTACGGCACTGTTTCTGGAAACACATCCCTGAATTCCATCAAGTCATCGTAGAGAGGATTTTTCTTAAGCAATTCCCACGATTGGGATGTATATCGCTCAATCCGAGTCTTCCCATCAAGGACACTCTCGTCCATTGATGAGCTGCTGAGAACCCTTTCGTTCTCAGCGAATACAATTGCCGACCGAATATCGGTTACGTACTCGTCTTCCGCGACGAGTACGCAAATCTGCTTGACTTTGCCACTACGCAGATCACGCAAGAAACCTTTCTGTTCGAGCGTGGGCAATTGAATGATCTCCGTAGTTGTCTTCGGAGGCAGGATCAGATCAAGTTGGTGTGTTTCTATGCTTGATCCGTCATTGACTAGGACATTTAATGGCTCTGTTGTCTCCTGGGAACTTATTTCCACAGTTGGGTGGGGACTTATCCCCTCACTAGCCTCTTGCGCTATCTCATCATCTGACACGAGTGGAATTGCTCCCTCGTTATCCTCTGTCGGTGGTTGCGCTACCGTGGCCAAGTCTTCTACGTGCGATTCTCCAATCGCACTAAGATCATCGTATTGCCAATTATTGGCAATCGGTTCATTTCACTTGAAGTCATCATTGTATTGGACTCCCTTCAGTGTATAGGTAATACCCACTACACGTTTCATCACTGTTACGGATGCGCCTGCCGCGAGGCGCACCGTCATCTTCGTTGGAGGGATCTCACGCTCAACATATTCGAGTCTCTATTGTCTAGCGATTGGCGTCGTACAAAGTTGTTCGACGCCCCACAATCGACTAGGGCTCGAAGCGACATGCCTTGTGTCACTTCGAGTTTCAAGGTAATGAGGGAAACCTCATTTCCAGAAGCAGCAACACACAATGACTGAGTGTTGGGAGAAACTTTCGTCAAGAGGCGTGCAAACTCACTTGACGTTGCTGGATCAGTATGGTGCTCCGCACCTACTGACCCTGACCGTTTTTTGGCTGTCCGTTACGTTGTTGCGTTTTCGCAACAACGTCCGACCCACGCCTTGGACCTCACTTGGACGCTTGGCGGTTACTGTATCATGCAGTACGTGGTACCGCGCTGGGGGAACCGCATTCATATGCGTAATACCCTGTCTTCTAATATCTATTGCATTTCTGCAATTTCTTGTAGTTGTTAACACGAGAGCTCTCGCTCTCACGTTAAAGAGTTCCATTGGTTCTGGGCCTCCATTTTCCTGTCGTCTCGACAGACGATAGGAATTCGAATTCGCGTGATCCTGTTTCACGCTGAAGTCCTCCTGTTCCGCAATCTTATTGCCTCTTCAAGGGTGTTGAACTCCAATTGGAACAGGTAGGTTTGAACAGGACCATCAGTCAGACCCTGTATGAACAACGTAATCAACGTTTGTTGGTTCAGTGGGTCGACTGTTATGCAACTGGTAAGGTGACGTATGTACTAAATGTACGAGTGTACATCACGTTTACCTTGCTTGATTCTAAGGAGCTCAGAGCGAGCCCTGAACTCTGCTCGAGGCAGCTCAAAAGTTTGCCTTCGCAGGGACTTGAAGGCTTCCAACGACCCAAAGACATATGGGTCGTGTAACTTAAGGCCCAAGGCCCACGTCTTTGCACGCCCTACCAAGTTCGATTGAGCAAATGCGATCTGCATTTCCTCATCGACGATATGACTAACCCTTATGGCATCGTCTAGTTCCACGAACCATCTCAATAGTGAGTCTTCATCGGCTCCCTTGTACTTTGAGATGTCAATCTTTAGAGTATCGGATCGACGTGTATACTTCGACCCGGTAGCAGTGGCCTGCTGCTGTCTCAACAGTTCAAACTGTTGAGCATTATGTTCTCTCAACAGCTCTGTCTTTTGAGAACCTTGTTGGTGAAGCAAGGTTACTTTTTACCGCTCGGCGTCAAGTTCATTCTGAATGAACTTGGCGATGGTGGCGTGCTGTCCGTCTGGCCCCAAAGCGGACAGCAGTGCGCCAACGGCTTCTTGCCCTATCGTTGAACTCAAGCGTTCGACAGTGTCCCATTCGATTTGACTCAAATGGGAGTAGCTCTCATGCGTGGGATGAAAATCATCCCCCTCATCGTCCAACACATTTATGGTCGTTGAACGAACTACGAAGTGCTACCAGGTGTAACAGGGCACACCTTATTCAAGTAACTGAATAAACCTTGCACTGCTGACAGTGAAAGGGCGTGTGCTTCCGACTACCTCACGTACACGTACGTGCGGAGGAGATTGCTATACGGAGTAAGAGTACTCAGTAAAGGTAAAAAGTAGAACTGTATTTAGTATAGTTAATCCTTGTAACAAATCCCTATTTGACTTCATTTAACTATGTCTAAATACAAACATGTATTATAACTATCTGCGCGCCACTCGTTGCGTGCTTCTGTCGTGGCTAGACTTTATTGGTTGATATCTTGATCCTATATCAATCAATGAGCAGTGTGTTACATCCGCGGGGCAATATTATCTATTAGGATAATATTGTGACAATATTGTGTTTGTCCCAACGCAATATTCGTACTTGATGTTTACCTTATGTAAATTATCATGCAACGGGGGCACCCCGTTACAAAAGTGCTCCAATGGCGCCCAAGATGACGCCTTTCCAGGAGCAGCATGCGCTGGTGTTCGGACTCGAGCTCATCAAGACGGAAATGGGCGGCGCGCAAACTGTGCGATGCGTGTTCTGCATCTATGACAGCCGTGACAGGTTGAGGTTGGAAGCTCAACTGGTCGCAAGTGTAAGTCGCGCGTTGACATCAATACTACACGAAACCGTTCGCGCCGCAGAACTATCGCAGTCACGATGAGACCCAGCATAGCAAGTCCTGGGCAGAGTAAAGCGAGCTGTATAACGCGGAGAAGCGCGAATACTTCACTGGGAAGACGGAGATCGTGAACACGTTGTATAACTATATTGAAGTTGAAGGCAACACTATGGAATTCAAAGTTCCGCCGCGAGACCATCATCGGCGACATGTTCTTCAGAAACGACGAAATGCTGGACGTCGAAGACGATGATGAAGACAACCTCGTGGCGTCTGAAGCAGCAAAGGCAGTAGCCAAGAAAATCGCCAAGAATTCCAGCGAGAAGGCGCATGCGATGAAGCTGTTCGTCAAGGCCTCGGACAATGAGAAGTACATCATCACTATCAAGAATGTGATTCGTTACGAACTCGCATTGGACCACGTGGGAAGCGGCATGTCATTCAGGCAGGCGACCATGTCAATCGAACACTCCAAGCGACGTACGCAAACGCCGAATCTCGCAGGCATTAACGGTTTGATGGTCGGCCAGTTCATTCACGCCCTTATCGCGTCAAACTTGTAACGAATTGAGGACTTCATGGGTGACGCGTCCGTCTGGGCATTTTCTTTCGTGTGTGATGGCAGCACGCATCACGGCCAGTCGTTCTTTGATATGCGTTTGCGATTCTGCTACCGCGGCGTCCTGGTCAACTTGCACCTCGTCGCCATCCCAATGTTCGACAAGCATACATCGCAGATCACATTTGATACGTTCCGCAAGTTTATAGACGCGTTGTACGAATCGTGGTGTGGCAAATTGATTTGCGTCGCTTCAGAAGGCGAGAACGCAATGACTGGCCGCCATGCCGGCTTGGTCACTCGATTGTGCGCTGCAGCTGAGCATCCTGTCCTTCGCATTTGGTGCGCGCCTCGTCAAAAATTGCTTTGGATTTGAAGCACTCGTCCGTGTGTTCCAAGGCGAATGGATCGCCAAAGCGCATGCTTTCAGCGTCTTCCTGCGTGATTAGAACAGCTTGATCAACGAGATGAATGTCAAGTGCCCGAAGCTGACTACTCGCTGGGTCCAGTATGGCATCGTGCTGATCGTTTTCATCATATACCGAAGAAGACTGGTCAACTACGGAGCTGATCATCAGAAGTTCGTCCGCCGTCGCCGTTCTGGTGTATCATGACGTACGCTGCGTCTCCTGCCATTAGCAGTGTCAACAAGACAATTGTAGTACTGCAGGACAAGGCGCTCCTGATAGCGCAGCAGGACGAGCACATTGTCAATTTAATTGGATCGCTTGTCGCGATGTTCAGCATTGACTCGACTGATGGGCCGATGGACGGCTATTTTGTTAACGGTGGCATACGCATCGCCTATGCGGACATTGTCGCTCACATCGAGGACCAGGGATCGTGGCCAACGCAGCTATTGGCGGCGCTGAGCAACGACGAGAAGGTAGATGTCTTACGCGAGGTCACTACCTACGCGATGAACCTGGTGCTCGGCCTGCAGAGCGTGCGAGCAGAGCGCGACGCCAACAATCTGCCTCGCACGCAAGATCCACCGCCGGTAATGCCTGCGCAGCTCGTCAAGCTGTCGCCGCGAATGTTCTTCAAAGACGTTCTGGCGCCTCACCGTGATCAGCTTGCGAAAACATGGACGGAGGAGTGGATTGACGAGGTCGAATTGGACCACAGGCTGCTTCGCAAAACGTACGACGAAGACTAAGAGTTGCGCGCCGTCATCGACAAGCACGACGTGAACACTTTTTTGACGAGGCATGGGGCATCTCGCATGGCGGTCGATTCAATTATTTGCGTGTGTTCTGCGGCGGCATGGCGATTGCGTGGGCAAACACGTCGTCGGTCGAATCCGATTTCTCTATTTTAAAGTGGGATATGAATCCAAACCGCACGTGCTTAATGCACCTCTCGCTGGAAGGCATCTTCCAGACGAAACAGCGGTATGTTCTCGACACGTTGACACAGTGCATGGCGCATACATAAACCACGTTATGGAAATCCATAATCTAGTGAGAATTCCTTTCATAAACTAGCTTAGTTTATTTAGATTATGGAAATCCACATCTTTATTAGGGCTGCGCTAACGAGACTTCAGTCTTTGCTCATGAGCCTTTACCCCATACATTAAACATGTAACTGGATTTGAAACCACCTATATTGTCAAATGGGATTGTTGTACGTTTGAGATATAACTGCCATTAATTTCATATCACCTAGTATATCGTAGATCTGACCTCCCTTCTTAAAAGCAACATGAAAGGCCTTAACGATCTCACAGAAAAGCTTTTTGATTCTATAGACGAATCCCGCCACGCTCTTGACGAGCTAACACTGCCGGAAGGCTATGTTACAACAAATAAACGGCAAAAAGGGTGGGTAACCGCAAAGACGGTGAAGTTAAAGCAGTGAATCTGCAATGCTCTTGCAACGACCGCAGACCTTAATCTGGGGCAGATTCAGTTATAGCGCCTCTTTGTCAGCGCATGGGATCCGCCGCGCCACGGGCTGCTCCATTTCGGCCACGATCACACGACAGCGGCGTCAAGAAAAACCAGACCAGTGATTATTTAAAGTCACCAATGCAGATCATACCACCATCCCTTTGTAGATAGCAAGGTGCATCCACGTGGACGTGCGCTTACGGAAGATCAAGAACAATCGGTGATTGCGAGTCAGCGTGCAGGCATCAGCGCTGGTCGCATCGTTGTCTCCCTTCGGCAATCTGGTACCGCGGGTGTCATTGCGCGCGACATATACAACAATTGCGCATATGAGCGTTGCATATTTTTAGGAGGAAGGTCTCCGCTTACACACTTTCTTGGCAGTCTGGCAACGAACAACGACAAAACATCAATGCGCCGTACTGCGCGAAATTTGATGCTGAGCAGCAGCTCACCCACCTATTTATAGTGTCTTCCTTTACCATGGAAATCATCGCCTGGCTAGTGCAAGTCGGGTATTTTTGACTGATGCCACTTACACGACCAATCGATTTCGACTACCTCTTGTGCACACTGTGGGCGTCACTGTGACTAAGAACATCTACACTTTTGCATATTGCTTTATACGCAATGAGGCAGAGGACGACTACCTCTGGGCGATGCAGAACCTGAGGCGGGTATTCGGAATGTCTGACATCGCTACACCAAAACTGTTCGCTGTTGATCGCGAGATGACATTAATGGATTCGCTCGGTAGCTGTTTTTACTTTGCGAGGACACTACTTTGTAGATGGCAGGTAAACGAGGACATCACCGCCAAAGGAGTTCAAACAATTACAGCGCACATGGAACTTCCTGGTACAAGATCAAACAACGACAGAGTATGACCGCCAGATTATTGCGATGAGATTTGATCTACCAGCTCATGTTATGCGTTATCTGAGAACATTTGGCTGTTTTACAAGAAAATTCTCGTTTCTTGCTACTAGTTTTGTTGTTTATATTGCGGTCATGTGACAACGTCACGTGTCGAGAGCGCGCATCAGGCTGTCAAGAAGTGGTTGAATGGATCCACAGGTAAGTAACATTGTTTTGTCCTTGACGATATTGGTAGTTCGGTTACTTAATGATTATTCTTATCCTTAGGTGATCTATGGTAGGTAAGCACATCTCTCGACTTGGTTTGCTACGGCCAACTTGCTATTGTCAGCCATCGAAACGCTAGGGAACGCACCATCGTCGAAGTGCAGCTAGGACCCCTGTTTTCAGGAGTAATGGGCAAGATTTCCGGTTCAGGTTTATTGGCAGCCCATCGTTAATGGCTTACAAAACTTTACCCAGGACCTTGTCAGAATCAAATGACAAAGAACATAGGCCATCCTTGTCGCCATGCAATAATCGGATTGCAACGGCCGTTGACAGTACAAGATTTTGACCAGCATTGGTGGCTGGTTTAACCTTCAACACGAAGGACTGACACCGAGCCATTCAGACGTGATGTTGTCAATTACGATGCTGTGTTAAAAGAGCTTCGTGAGAGGTATGTAAATGCTGACAGACATCAGCAAAGGATGCTATACGATCATGCTAGGGCTGCTCCAGATTTCGCGATACGTGATCCTGTGCTGGTAAGGACGCGCGGGCACCCGACAGGTTCTACCCGCTGCAATTTATCTCACTTTGAGCATGTAGAGAATGGATTAAATCCTACGCGACGTCGACTGTGTGGTCGCTGTGGACATTCAGGGCACAACGCGAGTACATGTCGTCACGTAGCACAAGATCAAACATCGTCTGCAGAACCTCCAGCATTGCGACGGATCGGGGATATCGCGCATTTCGATCCTGTACTTGATGCTGTCAATGCTGCATCAAACATTAAAGTATTGATGTAGCAGCTGACGCAATGAAGTTTAGCAGAGGCTGTAACAGGGTAAGCCCGTTACATAAATTGATACGAATGTATCAATTTTGAATGTTATCTATTCAGATAATATTCAATTAACATCACTCGCGAAGAGGTAAAGTTGGCGGAATATTACCCCCGAGGTAATATTCTGGGTTGCTCCACTTTTGGTTGATGTAGACACTACATCAACCAAATTAACCACCAATCGCTGCTAGACGCGCGCAGTGGGTGGTGAGCAAGAAACCCACATAGGAGATTGTAGTTTAATATAGTTAGATCAAGACAAAGATGATTTATAAAGAAACTTAACTATATTAAATAAAGTTCTACTTTTTCCCTAGACAGAGCTTTTAGTTCTGTCCACTTCGCTGCGCTTCCTCACGCCACGTGTACGTGACGTCGGGAATACGCAGCCTTGTGTTCAGTCAACACAAGGTCTTACCAGTCATCTAGTAAGGGTGTGCCCCGTTACACAGGCCAGGCCACAAGCTGCATCCAGATCCATTACTACGGCCGGTGTGGCACTACGATTGCTGGACTTATTTCATACAGTGTGTCTACTGCTTCGCAAAATCCTCACTTGGGGTTCTCTCAGAATGCATGGGGATTTCCACCCACCTTGACTTTCTCTGGGATATTTTCCCATACAACTTTTTTTATGATTAGTTCGATCTCGCTCGATATTAGCTCCATTACCACGGCGGGTGCGGCGATACGACATTAGCTTTATTACTACGACAGGTGCGGCACTACGGATTGCTGGAAGTACTTCTTACAGTGTTTACATAACTGCCTGGAATGCACGCTGGTTCGATGCCGATTTCTTGTTCTCTTCTGGTTCGCTTATTCCGCCTTTCGACGTCTCTCCCTAACGAATACATACGTGGTTGTGGGCTTTTTGGATTTCATGACCTACGGTTTCGGGCCACTCCTGGTTACCTTCACTACTTCCTATTTTCTACTTTTCTCCAGCTACGCGCGCGGGATTCTTGCTCTTCGTCCTTGCCGGTTCCGTTTTGGCGTCATCTCTGCTCCGCGGTCTGCGTCGTGGTTTCGCTGTCTTGCGCCATGTGGCCTGTTGTTGGGGGGGGGGGCTACCTGCGTCGTCCGTGGTCATGGCGGGTGTATTCGCCTGCGATTTAGCCTAGCTTGCACTCGTTCTTACTCTAACTAGCATAATAATTTTTTCACAAGCTGCATCCACTCCCACTCGACATCTTATTCAAATACAATTAGCCGACTGCTGACGGCCAGACCATAAGAGCATTAACAACCACGATGAAGCAAGGGAGCGACCACACCAACCAACGATACATGTTGAGCTTGGAAAACTGCTTCTGATCCTGCAAGTCACGCAGAATACACAGTTAGAGTTTCCAGTGCGTGCGAGTATGGGGCCTTGGTCGGTGGCGAACAGCTTTTCAGCGCGTTTGAATGGAGGCACCCAGCAGCTGATCTCGACGGGATAAATTTAAGCGACGGCATTGTGCAGCCAGAGTCCAGGCAGTAGCAGGGGAAAGAGCGAGGACGGTACGAGCGACGGCATCGCCTGAAGAGCGGGAGGAGAAGTGACGGTATCGTCCTAGCAGTCTCATTAGTCATAACAAAAAGCTTTAAATCTGCACTCGACCATACTTTGTTCCGTGCTCTTGAGAACAATTACGATCGAGCACCACGCAGCAAAATCCGCTTCGCCTATTGCGCACTGTTTTGCGATGTGTCCCAGGTCTCAACGTATGCTGCTGCTTCTTGTACCGCTGATTATGTGTCGTAGAGATCGACTGTGAAATTTCGGAAATTAGGAGCATATAAAAACAACAAACCAATTTGACAATCTTGGCGGCTCCAAATCGAATTAATTATTAATGTATGGGGTGAAGGGTCATGAGCGAAAAGTGAAGGCTCTTTAGTGGCTCCCGATAAAAAATGCTGATCAGTAATCATGAGAGACAGACACAAGCTTCCCCAATCAATAAAAAAACGGGTGCTAGATTTGGGACACAGAGCTAAATACAGCACCCTAAATTAGCTAGAAAAATATGCCATTTGGGTTGGTTGCAATGGCAAAAATATGGGGAAAATAAAAGAGACCAATGGGTCATTGGTCCAGGTCAGACCTCGACCCGGGACCTGGACCAGCCGGTTCAAACACCGGGTCGACCCAATAAAACTGGTCCGGGTCGGCGCCCTAATCGTGACGCGTGTACTCGCTACGTTCTCATTAGAGAAAACAGTTCAGCTGGTCTAGCTATATCGCGCCACTTTGGTATTGGGAGGGCATAACGTTACGTCCCAGCGCAATGCCGGACTCGCTCGTCAAGTTGTCGTCCACCAGGCCGAATGCCCTGCGGCTAATTCTATTGGCTACTTTAGTCTATGCGATACTCATCGCGGTATGGATGATGTCGGGTCAACAGTACTTTTTTTCTACGCCTGAACAAGTGGATGCAGGAGCCCGTGCGACAACAGTCCAGAGCCTTTCACTTGAAGTATTGGAGACAGAGGCCCCTGCAGCAACCGTCAAGAACTTTTTGCTTGAATCATTGGAGACACGCCAATTCAAGTGCATCGGATGGAGAGCCACGCACGGCTGCAGTCCAGACGGAGCTCGTGATGTGGCGAATGACAAATCGTGCGACCACCGGGTCAACCCCCGTGCGTCCGGCTACTGTGAGATTGAAGACGTCAAGACCGGTGAAAGGCTCCGTGTCATGCGACGTGGGTGTGCCACAGTCCGGAAAAGGGCCAAATTTTCTTGCTCTTTTGCACCGGATTTCGCGAATTTCCCCCTGAAAGTCGATCAACTGGTGGAAAAAGTTAGCGCAACTGGTTTTAGTCTGCCGAACAGCAAACAAACCGAGGAAGTACGAGCGGGTATCGTCATGGTTGCGTACCCGGAAATTCTAGCAGCTGCATATGCTTTGGTTCGCACATTAAGAGAGGTGATGCATTGTCAACTGCCAATCGAAATTTGGTTTCGACCGGATGAAATGCGGAACGTGTCTGCGGGGCTCAAGCCATTAGAAGAAGTGGCAAAAACGGATTCAATGGGTGGGATCACGTTTCAAGCGATCGATGATTTGCGAGCGGTTCACTACGCAGCAAAGGTGCATGCGATTTACAACAGCGCTTTCGACCAAGTGTTGTTCCTGGATACGGATAACGTTCCAGTGCGTGACCCGGCGTTCTTATTCGAGTCTGAAGAGTTTGTGAGAACTGGAGCTGTATTTTGGCCGGACTTTTGGAACCCGCAGAACAGTATCTTTCACCTCGTCGAAGACTCAATGGTGTGGCAAATGCTGGATATGCAGTACGTTGACATGTTCGAGCAGGAAAGTGGCCAGCTCTTAATTGATCGAAGACGCCACACTGCCGCCATGGAGCTCGTACACTTCTACGCTTCTTACACTCCTGACCTTTTCGACAATCTCGATCTTCTATGGGGCGATAAAGACTTCTTCCGATTCGCATGGATAAAGCTGAACGCTTCGTTTTTGATGGTTCCGACCTTGCCTGCACTTGCTGGCAAGCTTGTGGATGAGTCGTTCTGTGGCATGACGATGGCTCAACACGATTTTGCTGGAAACGTGCTCTTCCTTCACCGCAATGCCAACAAACTGATTGGACGACGACAACGTGACAATGAAAATCACGTGTTTGGTCCTCCAGAACCCGACAACCTACCGGATCCAGTCATTTGGACGCATCTGTGGTCATTTCGAAACTCGTCGCGTATGAAGGATTACAGAATTGAGTCATATACAGCACCGCCAGAATTTCCTGAGTGGCAACATTGTTCGGGCAAGCGCAAAATTCGCGACAACAAGCTGTTTTACACTCAGAAATTCGCAGACATGAGCTT
>JH598171.1:14829-26454 GCA_000173235.2 Hyaloperonospora arabidopsidis Emoy2
CACTGCTTTCCAACTCATTGAACATGACGATCAAGGCCTCGATGTCTTTTGACTGCACGCCGTCACGCGCGCTGCTTGAACGGATGCAGTCGAAAGTGTGTTGCAGCAGCGAGGACACTTTTGAGCTACCGCATCTCCCTGACAGCGTAAAGATGATGTACGTGTCTCGTGTTGGTGGAGGCACGCGCGTACTGTCCGTAGACGAAGCGCTGATTGATGCAGTTACGGGCATGCCACTGTCGTACCAGACAGCAGCGCGTAGCCATCCTCTGAGCAGGCCCAGATCCTGCCTGCGTAGTGACCAGTTGCTGCATTACGTGGTCGCTGCTGCCATCGTAGTGACCAGTGCGGTGCTACTGCGCAAGTAAAGTGCAGACTGATCCACCTCGACCCAAGCAATACACTGGCCGATGTACGTTGGTCCATTATCCACCATCGTTTGGTACCATCGATCTAAAGTGGCAAGCAGCAGCAGCAGTACCAGTAGTCCAAGAGTGGCAAGACTACTACTTGATCATCGCAGACGAACGTCCGCAGAGCTTCATATTGTCTGCGTCTCGCACGAAAGACGTCCGTTGACATCCACTCATCGTTCGCATCGTCTGGCTCGTCCTCGCTCGTTTGCCTGCTTTCAGCGTCGCAATTTCATGGTAAAAAGCACCAAGCCTATGGGTACTGCACTCGCTGTCGCAGCCGACAGATGGTGGGTCGCCTGACTGCAAACGGTCAACAGGTGGTCAGCGCACTGGATTCAGTTTTGTGCTTGACGAAAGACCGTTGTGTCCTTTCAAGTCTTCAAGCAGCCTGAGCTCGTGGAAAGACACGTGCATGTATGTGCAGCAGCTCGAAGGCATCTACGTGCGTGCTTGAGCATTATGCTTGGGCATCTGTGCAGCTCCAGCCACGGCATATTTCGACGAGACGAGAGTCCTCGATGACCCGTCAGGTTCAGCTTGGTGAGTGTATGCGATGCTAGCGGCTGGTCCGATGAACAGTAGCGTGGCAGCCCGTGTCTACACAATAAGTCACGACGCGTTGCCTCTGGAAGCTGTAGATGCGTGGTGATCTCCTCTCTAGCTGCTGCAACAACTCGCCTAATACGAGCTACTTCAAGCGTCACGATACAGCTGTTCATGTTCGCGCAATCGTCAAGCGCAAAATGTCATGAACACTCGCAAGTTTTTGTCGATTTTTGAAGCAAGTGGTGTTGTCCATCGCTGTCGATGTAGCGTTGACGCTGCCGAACTTTTTAAATCGTACTTATCCATCTGCCAGTCTGTGTGTGTTTGTAAATTATGCGGCTAGGTGTACCTTACACGTACTAAGTGCGATCTAGCCTGTCCCCTCTTCATAAGTATATAGGTATATCCGAGGTCACTCTTTGGCTAGGTCACTATTGTGGCATACGCTTGTGATTGGCTTAAAATTGATCACATAAGCAATTGTTAGACGCTCATAAGCAAAGGCTGATTGCGTTGCCCTAACATACTGTACTGGGTAAATACAGACACTAATAGCATCATACTCATTCTTCAGTGACTGCTATTGTATAGTGCTTTGCAACTTGATTCAGTTGTCCGAACTGAATTACTTATGTCAAAGGGCGAGCTCCAGAGCTTGCTCCCCTATCTTATTCCTTGCCCGACGTAAACAGTGTACAAACCCACACAAATCTAATGATCTTTATTATGTCGATACGGCATCTCTGTCCCGCCATACCTGGCCGACAGTTTCTCCTGCCCAACTTTTGCCTCCGGTATAAGGGTAACTGTTCGGGGCATCTTCGCCGTACATTGCAGCGTCAAGACCCGTCTTAAACGTCGATAATTCACCTACTGTATAGCCGTCCGCTATTGTGATATTCATTTCATGAGACGAAGCTTTCAGCTGCTAAAACGAGGAATTCCATGTCTATACGAACAAGACAATGACAAAAGTGGCAAATGATTGTAAAATCTGTCATACGGCATGCCAAACAGCCGACGACAGTATTAATACCTCTTGAAGATACCTACTACTTCGGCAAGCAAGCATGGATCGATCGATCGTAGGCAATACAAGGAAACCGTTGTCTGTAAAACATTTTTTTCATTCCCAGCAGTTTTTAAAACCTATAAGTAAATACTCAGCAGTATGAATCCACTTTTGACACCTGAAAACGGTGTCGGTTTCTGCCGCAGCAACGCCTTCGTGAGCCGAGAACGAATATGTGATGGTAAAGATCTCCAACAGACCCCGTATATCGAAAACTTTACAGATTCATTGGAAAGAATCAACAGGAACGTCTGGGCCATAAGCAATTAATAAGTCGATTTCCGATTCTTCACCTGGGTAATGGTGTTCATAACAGCTTTAGCGCTTCTGTCTGTAGGTAGCACACCTTGACACTGACAACGAGGAAGTGGTCAGCAAGTAACAGATAGCAAAGTGAGATTCATTGTTTATCTTTTCTACATGTAAGTAACGTGCTTGTAGCACGAGGAGGAACGTTTTCACGGGAAACCCATTTAACCGTCATGACTCCTGCCGACCCTATCAATCATCAATCAATAGGTCGTACAATAATGAAAGTCACAGGTCACTCCCGGTCCCAACAGTCGGGGCCAGGCAGTTAGACAGAAACGTGAGCTTCCTTGTTGTTATAACGCGGCATTGCTCATATTTCAGGAAAACGTGCGAATGTGCACATTAATATCAGCTTTTACGGGCTTGTACAAATTATTAGTAGTGCTGAGTCGCATACTGGCTTGCGAGATATAAACCAATTTCACGAAAATAAATGTCTCCCAAGAAATCGAACCCCCGGACAATTCACAAGCACCCACGAGAAATAATGGGTGAAACAGACTATTAACGACAAGTCTCATCGATCAGAGAAGTAAGAAAAAGGTTATTTTCATGGTCATGCATATGAAGAAAAACGTACGCTAACGATCGACATAGCGTTTTCGGAATTAGGGAAGCGGCAGAAGTGGTAAAGGGAGGCGATACATACGACGGCGCTGGAAGTGCAGGATGCACTGTTATCGACCCTAGACTTTCGAAGTATTCTAAGGTATGTGTCGAATGTTCCAAAGGGTTCTATGCATTTAATAGATTTTACGCAGCTATATTTATCGCTAGTTCTCACTTGTAGGTTGACAGACGAGACGGGGCCTTCGGTGAGGAGCCGAAAAGCGTCTGTTATGAGTTAACGTACATGTCATTCACTGTACTTAACTATTACCTCTCAATAGACGGTATGTGTAGTACAAGTATTACTTGCCACTAGGGCACCTGAAGACTCTGCGATGCGTTTATACTGTCAGTGATGCGTATGTGGCTTTTGTACAATGTTTACGTATGGAAAGGAAAATAAGGGTGGGGAATGTGAATAGCTTTCACAAATTGCAATAAAAATGGTTGAGGGTTGGTGAACGGGGTGCTGAAAGAAGGTAATGAACGGATTACCTGCTTATGTACTCAACGCTTATTAATACCAATTTAAACTGTCCTCTTATTATGCAGCCAAATTAAAGCATCGAAGCTTATACTTTCGTTTTTCAGTGTAGCGAACCTCCACAAGCTAAAAGAGAGTGATCTGCAGCACCACTTTGTGTCATGAAATGTGAGATTTGTTGGATTTTCTTCAGTTTGAGTGGTTTAATACCTTTTTCTGTAAGATAACACTGGAAACAAATTAGTTTGGTCGATGATATTATCTGTGGAATGAAACTGTATCTATATCACCAATTCCACTTTAATAATATAAGGTTTTATTTATATTATTTAAAGGCAAAAATATATTATGGTACTATTTAGTGAGCCTGATGCTCAAAATCATCCACCGTTCTCCACAGGATGATATGATAGCCGTGAAAAAATACTGGTTTGAGCTCAATTAGGATCTCGGAGGTGGTTATTAGGAAAATTATCTTGTCTACAAGCCCCAAAGGGTGAAGCTGTTAGTGCATGTGCGCAATGTATTATCCGAGCTTTTTTAAAAACCTACTTTCTGTATGTGTGTCTGTAAATAACAACAGGTGTACCTTGCACGTCGTAATAAGTGCAATGTATAATTTCCCCTCCTCATATGCGGATATGCATAAAGGTTACTGCTCTAGGATTAGGTCAATAATTGAGACTGCAAAGAGTTGGGATGTCAGGTAAACTTTGTGACTTTTTGACAGTTTCGAGAGTATATTAAGATAATTAGGGAACCTTTTCTTACCCACGAATTTCTAGTAGAATTCCCTCAGTTGTAGATAACAATGGATTATTAGCTAATCAGGAGACATAGATAGAGAAAACGATATAAATTTCAGCTGTTTCCAAACTTACTTTGTCATAACCGTATTCAACCGATCCTTTTTTGCATAAGAAACGCCGTTTGCTAAACATCAATGTCGGTGATCCAGCCGTCGCGAAATGTGTTATAGAACTACCTGTTGTGGTGAGTGCACGGGTGAGTGAGTGAGGAGCCATCGTGTAGACCCAAAGCAATCGACTACCCAGATCACCGATGCAAATAAATCCGTTATAATTTGCGAAGAAGATGCAACCGTTGCATGAGGATAGATCGCAATACATGATGATGTGAAAGTTAAACAGAATTCACATGTACAGTACTGAAAGCTAGCTCATAGAATCATTATAATGTATCTGATGTAAGAAGTACAAATGTCACGTACAATACCCTTTCGTTTGTGCATCACTAGAATGTACTTTTACCTGTGTGAGCGTGCAGTCTCCTGTTGATCCTTTTTCGCTAGCTTGTCATTAAAAGAAACGCCATTCGACGTAAAAAGAATTGCACTTGTCGGGTGCCCCAAAATGTTCGTATTACAAGCGGCATCCGTATGGATCCACGTGCGCGCTTTTTCATGGTACCCTTGTGAAGTCCCAGCTTCATTTCCTCTTTCATGCTCTCAATAGACTTACATTGCGCAAAGACAGGATCAGGAGAAACTGAAGGCTTGACAAATTTATACAATATTGTGCGGTACAAATATATATCGCACACCTTGAACATGCGCGAAGACAGTGAATAAATTACATTATAATTCAAATGAAAGAAGCATTATTTCCACTCAATAACGTTGAAATAATTGCCTGCAAGCGCTATGGGGTAACTTTCTATTATGTATTCGTCGGCTTTTCAAACAAAGTGCGCTTTAACAACCGCGAAAATTTTCAACTTTGGCTTGGCAATGGATTGCTATAGAATCCACCAACGAACACAATAGTATATATCTTGACCGATTACCGTTTATAAACATCTGGTTTTACTATCGTTTCCATTATCGATGTTTCATAATAAGCAATTCAAGCGTTTTTTAAATAAAATATTTTCACTAGAGAATCAACAGAAATCATCAGTTCCTGAAAAATGAATGGGTTTACCCGTTTTACTAGACCCTGAAGCTTTTGGCCGACTTATTACTGTTTTGCTTATCTTTACAGCTGTTACAGTGACTAACATTTCTCACAAAGTAGGAATCTGTCTAAGTAGTGTGACCCGGCCAGGTAAAATCCACCAATATACGAGGGAAAGCCATGGAGGATGAGGCTAGCTAGTTGCTAAGAAGACGGAAAGAGGTCTGCGTACACAACGTACGATTGAAGCAGCAGTTGGCGAGGGAAATGTTGTGTCAGAGAAAGTTTCAAATGTGTCTTTGCAGACGGTGTCTTCATTGTTAGTTTCAATACCCACATCGCCGAAACATCCTTCCGGCGCATTGAACCGAGATATATATGTTAGTCGCCGGAGACGAAGTACGAGCACCTCCCCATCAACACGTCTGTCACCGTAGAGCTCGAAGTAAAGCTTTGTTTTATTCAGGTCTTAATATCAATCGCTCTTATTCTACATACCCATGCTACCGATTTCCATCTGCATCTGGAACATTGAAGTTGTCATAGTCCAGCGTGTTAATCGACACCGGGAATGGATGTCTAGGCGCGAGCACCAGCTTCTGGAAACTCAGCGTTAAGCTTGTTCTGCATTGTGTTGCTGTGTATTTTGATTGTTCCGTCTTTTCATCCATTGACATGCAGAGGCGTTTACGGCTCGTGGTGTGCATCGAATACAATACCTCCCGCATCCTGCAACAGCTTTTTAATGCAGGAGTCGAGTTTGCAAGCTCCGGAACTGTAGACTTCTGACCTCCCAGAAACATGATTGCTTCTGTGTAACGGGGTGCCTCCGTTACATGATTGTTTACACAAGGTAAATATCAAGTACGAATATTCTGTTAGGAAAAACACAATATTCTCACAATATAGGCCTAATAAGTAATATTGTGTTGCAGAAGTAATACACTGCTCATTGGTTGACATAGATTAACGATATCAACCAATAAAGTCGAGCCACGACAGAAGAACGCAATGAGTGGTAAGCAGATAGTTACAATACATGTTTGTATTTAGAAATAGTTAAAAGAAGACTAAATAGGATTTATTGACAGGAGATTAACTATACTAAATACAGTTCTACTTTTACCCCTTCTCTCGTGTTGAAACCTTCCTCTGCACGACGCCGTGCGTGTAGTCTCGAGGCACCACCTTACTCTGTGTTCAGTGTAAGTAGCTTGTGCAGTGACAGTACAAGCGACCGGTGCCCCATTACACCTGGTAGCACTTTTTAGTCCTTCCAACGAATATAAACATGTTGGATGATCAAGCGGAAGACTTCCATCCAACGCACGAGAGCTACTCCCATTTAAGTCAAATCGAATGGGATGCTGTTGAACGCTTAAGCTCGACATTAGGGCAAGAATCCGTAGGCGCAATGCTGTCCACTCTGGGTCCAAACGGACAACTCGCCACCATAGCCAAGTTCATTCAAAATAAACTTGACGCTGAACGGGGAAAGGTACCCTTTCTTCACCAAAAAGGGTCTCAACAGATCTATCTGTTGAGAGGACAGAGTGCTCAACATTTCGAGCTGTTGAGACAGCAGCAGGCTGCTGCCACCGGGTCGACACACTCACGTCGACCCGACTCACTGAAGATTGAAATCTCCAAATTCAAAGCAGCTGAAGAAGATTCTCTGTTGAGATGGTTTTTGAGCTAGATGACGCCATAAGGGCTTGCCACATCATCTATGAACAAATGCAGATCGCATTTGCTCAATCGAACTTGGCAGGACGTGCGAAGACTTGGGCCTTGGGCCTTAAGCCACACTACCCCATTTGTCTTTGGGTCGTTAGAAATCTTCAAGTCCCTGCTTAGGCATATTGAAAAGAGGAAGATTGCTGGGCACTTGATGATAAAATGCAAAGTGAATATATTTAGGTCCTTAGTTCACAAACTCCTGTTGTTACTCTAAGCCTACTGGATTCTGCCTATACGCTAGTAATCGCCACACCGCGCATTACTAATCGTCTAGTCGCGCATTAATAATCGTCTAGTCGCGCATTAATAATCGTCTAGTCGCGCATTACTAATCGTCTAGTCGCACATTACTAATCGTCTAGTCGCACATTACTGATCGTCTGGATGTACGTTTCTAAACATAAGACGTACCAAAGTTGGGGACGTCATTGTCTGGCAGAACAGTGCTGGAGATCCCCAAACACCAGGTCCCAAAGGCTTAACTTCTGCACTAGGTATCGACTCCGTGACCTCTGGCTTGGTGCTGCCACACCAAACCACTTGAGCTACGTGCATCGTACCAAATCTGGTCGCCGGGGCGTTCCTATAACAACAAGGCAAACATTCGAACCGCCGCGAGATGGGTTCAGGGCTCGCTCTAAACTCCTGAAACTCATACAAGGCAAACGTGATGTACACTCGTACATTCAGTACATACGTCATCTTACGAGTTTCATCACGTCCGATCCACCGAATGAACAAACGTTGATCACGTTGTTCATCCAAGGTCTCATAGACGGTCCAGTCAGGACCTATCTCTTCCGGTTGGAATTTGGTACCCTGGTAGAGGCAATCCAAGTTGCGGAACAAGAAGATCTCAGCGTGAAACAAGCTCACGTGGGTTTAAACTCCTATCGTCCTCCAAGGCGATAGGAAAGCGGAGTCCCAGAACCGATGAACCACTGTTACGCTGAGAGTAAAACCTCTCGCGTTTACCAATTATAAGAAATTGCAGACATACAATAGGTGTAAAAATCCAGGGCATTATGCATACGAATGCAGTGCCCCGAACGCGGTACCATGTACCGCAGGAAACAATAACCGTAAACCGGCTAAGAAGCGTCCTTGGTGTGGGTCCGACGCTGTTGCGAAAACGCAACAACGTAACGGACGACCAAAAAAACGGTCAGGGTCAGTAGGTGCGGAGCACCCTACTGATCTAGCAACTTCAAGTGAATTTGCAGGTCTCTTGACGTGAATTTCTCCCAACACGCAATCATTGTGTGTTACTGCATCCGCTAATGAGGTTTCCCACATTGCCTTGAAGCTCAAAGTGGCAAAGGACATGTCACTACGAGCCCTAGTCGATTGTGGGGCGTCAAACATTTTTGTACAACGCCAGTCGCTAGATGATAGCAAGATTAAATCTATTGAGCGCAAGATCCTTCTAACGAGGATGACGGTACGCGTCGCGACAGGCGCATCCGCGACAGCGATAAAACGTGCAGTAGGGATTTCCTGTACACTGAAATAAGTCCAGTATGACGATGACTTCATCGTATTGGACTTGGATGACAAGTTTGATGTTATCCTTGATTTCTTGTGGCTCAGAAGGTACGATCCATAAGTCAGCTGGTATTGACGAAGTGTCAATATGCCCGCCGCTTGTTCACCAGGCGCCCATCTGATGAACGTCTGGGTGCATCCAACACCATGTAGAAGTACGACGAGAGAGTGCGATGGCCTCACATGTGGTTTGGTCGTTAGTACGACTGCACAAGATCTCAATGTGACAAGCTATCACATTATATGAGCAAGTTCCCGGCGATTGCATAACAACGCAGGAAGCGCCGAAGGTCCACCTCATGAATAAATTAAGTGGACAGGGGCATGGTTGTCCTCTTAGTGGACAACACCCAGATTATGACCAACCGATTGCCAACAATGGTCAATACGGAGATGAAAAAGCCAAGAGGCTAGAGTTGAGGGAATAAGTCCCCAACAAATTGTGGAAGTAAGTTTCCATGAGATGATAGAGACATTGAATGTCCTGGTTGATGACGGATCAAGCATAGGTAGCCATACACTTGATCTGATCGCGCCTCCGAAGTTACTTCGGAGAGCACTCAGTTACCCCGCTGAACCAAAAGAGTTTCTTGCGTGATCCTCGTAGTGGCAAAGTCAAGCAGATCTGCGTACTCGTCGCGGAAGATGAGTACGTCAGTGATATCCGATCGGCAATGGCCTTTTCGAAGACGAACGAATTATAGTAGCTCACCAATGGACGAGAGTGTCCTTAATGAGAAGACTCGAATTGGGCGATATACATCCCAATCATGGGAATAGCTCAAAGAAAACGTCTCTACGATGATTTGGTGGAATTCAGGGATGTATTCCCAGAAACAGTGCCGTGCGAGCTACCTAAGGAAAAAGGTACGCGTCACAAAATCGACGTGAAACCGG
This sequence comes from Hyaloperonospora arabidopsidis Emoy2, assembly GCA_000173235.2. Classification (NCBI taxonomy): domain Eukaryota; phylum Oomycota; class Peronosporomycetes; order Peronosporales; family Peronosporaceae; genus Hyaloperonospora; species Hyaloperonospora arabidopsidis. The sequence goes on from JH598171.1 coordinate 24,367, forward strand.
GTTCGTAGTTCTGTGTCATGAAGCAATGTTTACTGCCTCGTGAACAAGTACTAGCGATCAACAAATTCTTCGCAGATCGCTTAGCAGCCGGCCATGTGAGGGAGTCCACCTCTCCACATAGCTCTCCAACCTTCTGTTTGCAAAAGGCCACAGGTAGGGGGGGGATAGTACGCGCCTTCAACAAGTTAAACGCTTGCCCACTGTACCGGCTAAAACACCAATACCAAGGAAAGATGTCATCATATATGGTATGGCAAAGAGTACCATCTTTTCATCCATGGATCTGATGGATGGGCTCTATCAGATCCTTATGCGCGAAAGAGACATCCCGTACACTGCAGTGAGCACCCCAAGCGGTATGCTTTGGGAGTTGTTAGTAATGCCACAAGGGCTAAGAAATGCCCCTGCCACATTCAAAAGATGTTTAACAGTCTATTAAGAATCGTAAGAGAGTTTGCGCCCAGCTACTTCTATGATGTGTTCGTCCATAGCCGGGCTATGGATGGACAGACAGATGTGGAAGTGCGTTGACTCCACGTCCGGAAGGTTCTTATACCAATGCGCTAGCATAAGTTGTACTCCAACCTCAAGAAGTGTATATTTGCTGCTAGCGAAGAATCACTTCTTGGTTGCATCGTGGGTAAGTATGGCGTTTGTCCCGATCCAGAAAAGATCAAGGCGATCACCGACTGGCCGGTGCCTACAGATGCCAAGGTACTGCGAAAGTTCCCTGACCTAGCGGCGTACTTGCATAAATGTTCACGCAAATACGCCGAGATGACTGTTCATTTCTTTCGTTTATTAAAAAAGAATGAGAACTGGAAATGGAGTGCCGACTGCCAGCGCTCTTTCGAAGGTATCAAGCAAAGATTGATACGATCGCCCGTTTTGGCAATTGCAGACCAAGACAGGCCATTCCACGTGGTCTGTGATGCCAGCGACTTTGCAATCAACTGTGCATTAATGCATTACGATGCAGACGATGCGGAGCGCGTCGTCTGTTACAGTCACGCCAGCTGCAACCAGCTAAACCCAACTACCCCGTCTATGACAAGAAACGCCTTGCCATGAAGTACGTGCTGACTAAGTTCAGGGTCTATCTGCTAGGCGATAGAACCTTCATCGTTTTAACGGACCATGCGTCTTTATGCACGGCCGTAAACAGTCCACACCTTTCACAGCGAATGGTGATGTAGCGGTCATTCTTTGCGGAATATAACTTCTCCTTCTAGTATAAGCCAGGACAACCTAACGTCGTCGCTGAAGCACTCTCGCGCCGGCCCGATTTCGATCCGACCACTGTCGCGGTACTGACTTTGAGTGTTTCGTCTTCAACCTTATACGAAGACATAAGAAAGGCGTATAATCCGGGAATGTTGCGATTGATGCATTATCTCTTGCACCCATCCGGAAAGATCCTAAAACAGTTGTTGTCAGTATACCGATCCTCCACGGATTGATACACAGTTCACAACGGCTTACTCTAATATTCAGCTGTTGACGGCGACACACATCGTGTCGTCGTACTAGATCATGATGATCTGCGATTGCTTATCATGCATGAGTACCACGACGCTCCTGTTGGTGGAAATCGTGGTCGTGAGAAAATACATCTCCCAGTCAGCCGCGAGCTTTACTGGCACCGACAGTATCAGTTCGTACGTAAGTACGTTCGATTCTGTGAGGTCTGTCAACGGGTGAAGTCTAGTCCTTCCCTTCGAGCCCTGTTGCAGCCTCTGCCTGTCCCGGCCGAGTGCTGGAACTCCGTCTCAATGGACTTTGTCTTTGAATTCCCCGCAGGCTCTCACAAAAATACTGGTGTTCTTGTGTTCGTTGACAGTTTCAGCAAGATGGTACATCTGGTTTCTGTACCTGAATCAATCAACGCATCGGGTTGTGCTCATTTCTTTACCGACACGGTCTTTCGACTTAAAGAGTTGCCTCGTGAACTCGTGTCCGATCGGGACCCGCGGTCGCCAGAACAGCTGAGTTCTGGCGTTCCGTGTATAAAACACTCAAACGCGCTTGACGATGCCCACGTCTGACCATCCTGAAACAGATGGTCAGACCCGGACGCGACAATCATGT
>ABWE02002717.1:0-30087 GCA_000173235.2 Hyaloperonospora arabidopsidis Emoy2
TCTTACAACATGCCACGACTCACGCGTACATCCAGGAAAAGTACGGCGTTGCCAGCGCTCGCATCGTGCGCTTGCTTTTGGAGAAGCGCCAATTGGAACAAAAGACTATCGGTGAGCTGGCGCTGCTGCCGTCTAATGATGCGCGGCACCGGTTATATGAGCTCTACACCGACAAGCTGCTGATACTGCAGGAAATCTCGAAGCGCGCAGACCACAATCCGGCCTTCACGTTTTATTGCTGGTCCGTGGATGTGCCGAAGATGCAGGCGCGTATTGCGGATCGCGTGCAGGACTCGTTGTGTCGTCTCCGTCGTCGACGTAAGTTTGAAGCGGAAGAGAACAAAGAGCTTATTGCGCGGTCGGAACAGCTGGTTGAAGCCAACGATTTGGACAAGTTCGACAAGCTCAGCCGTTCATTAGACCGCCTTGATCGGGCCGTGATTCACTTGGATGGTATGCTCATGCTGTACCGCGATTTCTAGTGTACTTAGAATGAGATGCGTGTACCAAGGTGAGGTGACAAAGGGCAACGACAGATGTGAGTCGGCCACGATACATTTTGCTTCCGTTGGCTGTCGTGTAAAATACCGCTGCTTTTTTGGTGACGCTGGGGGTTCTTTATGCAGGCAACTTCGTGCCTTGTCAAAACAGCTCCAGGCCTACCATCCTGCTACGATTCCTTGCTCGGGCGAGCGGCAGACGCTTATGATCTGTTCAGAGTTCCGCGAGGTGCTCCCAACTAATTAGTGTAGCAAACAAGGCGTTATAGTGTCATCTGCTAGAAGCGTGGTATGTACTAGTCCTGGGTGTGTGTACTTCAGTACTTGTTGCAAAGTTATAGCTTTATCGTCAAGACAATTTACCCAAACCAAGCGCCTGTCAATATCGCTAGTTTGCATCCCTTCTCGCGTCATTGATCGTACAAATCTCTATCGCTCCCACTTCTTTGTCGTCGAGCTTATTCTGCTGAGCACTTTATTTTTTTTACCTTCGGCACTGACAGGGAATATATATTCGTGTCGTTCTCTCGACCTCTATATAGACATGGCAGACATGACGTCGGCGTCCATTGATTTTGCAAAAGTTGGCTGATGGCAATGATGTTCAACAAAAGTCTCGTAGTTACCCTATCACCATGCTCAGGTTTTAGCAGACTGTCTAAACTCGGACCATGAATACTGTGCCCGTTGTTGACTTTTCCAGTTAGCCGTCTGAAGGTGCCACGAACGCCATCACTTACGCAGAAATACATACTCCGATTTCCGGAAGCCATTTTTGTATTCTGGTCGATTGACATACTGCTTCTATTGCGTGAATTGTAGTTTTTGCCAGGAGCTGGTTCAGCCTTTTGTAAACGCACCAAGGAAATCATTTCTACGAACAAGCACGCTGGGCACCCGTTTGTGATTGCATGGCCACGGGAATTGTGCAGTGACATTAATAAGCTACTTCTCACATCGTATTGTAGCAACAGTCACTGAATCCCTCGGAGTTAGGCACAGTTCACTACTCGACGTCTCGTTTCCTTGTTTTACCGCTCTGTAGGTCAAGATATCGACCTGAAAAAATAAAGCTTGAAGTTGGTGTACCATTCAAGCTTCGGAAAGTGCAGCAAACTTCAGGACGTCTGGGTGCAGTCTATCTCAGCTGCTATCAGATTCAATCGATGGGCTGTACCGCATACAGCGCTCTGGGGTAGGCGGAGTTTCGTGCACATGAGCGCACTAAACTTATATCATGTGCATGATCCGTGCGGCGGAAACCCGCATCCTTGGAGAGACTGGGATAAAGTATTCTCGGCGACGTGGGTAGTCATTCTGATATCTGACAATGTTAAAACTACATCAACAGCGGTATGGGTGCGTACGATGAATGAACATGTGGTGCTAATGTACCATCCATCCTCTTGTCTGTGCTGTGCCGAAATTCTTTTAATAATCCTGTGCTTCCAGTCAGATCGACACAACAAGGTGCGAACCATCGTCACCGATAGTTTTATCATCGCTAGAGATCTCAAAAGTGTGCAGCCCTGTACTTTACAGAGCAGTTGGGGGCCTGAAGTGTACAAGTAAGTACACAGGTATCCGAACGCATTCAAGGCAAACGCGCAACGTCGTCGAAAAGAATTTAACATCGAGGCCAGTAGCATTGAGTCTTGGAAATTCGCTGTATGAACAGTGTAAAACGACAAAGCGTTTACAAAACAAGTGGATTACGAAAAGGATACTGCAGCTGGGATTGCTCTGGCCAACAATTGTTTCGAGGCTCCTGAATACGATGGATCACAACTATCGTCAGCTGAATGATAGGGAGCACAAGCGGTCGACGCATTCGACACTATTGCCATACATTTATACCAACTGAGAATAAGTACTTGCGGTACAAAGCGCCAGTCAATAGGTAAAAGCCACGATCATTTGAGTAAGGCATGAATGAAGCAACAGTTTTTTTTTCATTTCGAGGTATCTTCAGTGCGTGAGAAGCCTCCCGATAAAAAAGCGGTGTGTTCAGAAAAGAACACGCTGCAAGATAAGGGCATTTGCAAATTTGCAGCAACCTTGTCGGTCGAGGCGTGCTGACCTTACGGCATCGCTCATCATGGCCACACAAAACGTAGTACGCCGTGGTTCGTCTCGCTGCATCATGGAGATTAGTCGGCAGTGAGCATATTAACTGCACATTGGCACTCAGGTGACGTCCGGCAGTTTGCAGGTAGGTGTACATTATGCAGTAAAGCACTCATCGAAACAGCTGGACCCTGCACAGTGGTTGTAGAATATCTACAAGATGGAAGTCGTGTATTGTGACGATCGGAGTGAGCAATGAGGGACACAATTGTTGTGTTTTACTCCTGACCATCAACTTCTGATGCTATATGGTAGCGTCTGTGGTGGAACACATACGCTGACATTCGAGGCACCACCTCCAAAATGATTACTTCAAAACGTGCGGGTAGTCGACTGAATGATATGGGCAGGGAAGGGGTTCACAGTCGGCATAGCGATGTAGGGTCCGCCAAAAAGCTAACGTAACGACATCCACGGTCGACTAAACACAGACATCGCTGATGCCGGCACTAACGAGGGGTCGATTGCATTTCAGTATACGTCATGATGTCTCGTCATTTCAAGTTTACAGTGATTGTCGGCTGGCTTCGTTCCTGCATCCATAGATCGATCCAGTGCGAGGTCCAGCACTGGAAAAGTCTCGAAGGCTTGTGAGCAGTAAGCGTAGCAAAAAAGCGATACGTAAGGTCCGAGTCTAAATATGCTTGCTAAAATGTATACAGTCTTTTTGGGTAACCATTATTGGCTAAATATCCAGTGAGCAGATGGCGGTGCCATCCTTACAACTGGACGCTTAGAATTTGGAATGGTGCTGGTAATGTGTTTTGACGTCTTTTACGGAGGAAGTGCTGTCAAGTGTATCAACAGTTCAGTCCTATCCCGCGCTTTTATATTCGACTTCACAGGTCCTTATACTGCATCGATGCAGCATAAGTATATCTGTAAATAGGAATGAATCCAACAAAAGCCAGCATAAAGGCAAAACCATATGATAAGTAGACCACCGTTCACGTGACATCATGCCTTGTAGCGCACCAGACTACTGCGGCTGGGGCGCGAAGCGGGGCAGCAAAGTGCGTTCGTGGAAAAATCGGTACTTTGTGCTGCGTGGTCGCGAGTTGGTCTATTATTCTGGCGCCAAGAGCGACGGCAGCGGGGATGGCGTGGACGAGCGAGGTCGTCTGAAGGTGGTGAATGTGGACTATTCGCCCGACCGGAAGAACGGATTATTAATTTATGGAGACAATCGAAAGAAAGAGTTAATGATGACAACGGCCAATATCGAGGAAAGTCGCGTGCTATTTCGCAAAATTAAAGAACTTATTGGCGAACACGAGACGAGCTTTCGACAATTGACAACACAAAAGTCGCTGGAAGACTCGATTGACAAGCGAGGTTGGCTGCTAAAAACGGATCTGCAGTCCGATCCGACACGGCAGCGCTGTTATGTGGTGCTGCGTGGAAAGACAATTGAGTTTTACACAGCACCAGATGCTGCTCTGATTGATGTCCAGACGGTCGTGAAGGTCGAGGCCGATGCGAGCAGTTTGTTGTCATTGAGACTCATTGCTCGAAGGGGCAAAATGGTTCACGTGGCCGCAGAATCGAGGGTCGAGATTGAAGACTGGGATCGAGCGCTTGCAGCTGCTTTGAGTTTGCCGTCAGTGCTGACAGAAAAAGCTGGAGACCAAGACAGTGTGGCAGCAGATGACACGGAGATTGTAGGTCAAAAATGCTCGACAGCAGTGTGTGAAGGCTGGGTGGAGAAACTTGGACAACGGAGTAAAGTGTGGAAGAAGCGATACATGTCACTGGCGAGCGGGATGCTCGAGTATCGTAAGGGACCCATCGAGCAGCTATCAGCAGAATTGTGCGTGACGGATGTCCGATACAGCAGTAGGTACTCGAATGCACTAGTGATTGGGTTCGGCTCCAGCAAATCACCTAGCGACAGAGGCACTATTTGCGTACGTACTGAGTCAACTCGAGACTTGGACGAGTGGATGCGCGCACTATGCGACGCAGTAGGAAAACCGCAAGCTGAAGGGTTTTCTCGACAGTCGTCCTCACTGGCGAGGAAGCGTGGATCGAGTAAGCCGCAGCTACCGCCTTTTCCAAGAAACGTATACATGCACCAAGGCAACGATAAGTTTGAGGCAACCTCTAGTGCACAATTTTGTGCCGTTAGTGATCACGTGAAACGAGGGTGGTTGTATGAGCAAGGTAGCGGTTCGTCTTCGTGGATGTTGCGGTACTTTGTTCTCCGCGGAAATGCTCTCTACCACTACGAGCACGTTAACGGGACATCTAAGACGCTTGGAAACGTGGCCAGTGTCAGTCATAACATTGAACCAACAGGATCAATAGGTGTTCGATTCGACGATGGACGGAGCCTTAATGTCTATGGCGAAACAAAAGCTGATACGAATGCGTGGTATGCTGCTCTTTGCAAGGTTGTATGGGGCTTTGAAGGGGAACCGGTGAAGGGCCAAATTGTCCTCGATCGAGGAGACGAAGAGTTGTACGACGACAACAGTTTCTGCGGGTGGCTTTTGAAGAAAGGGCAAAATTTCAAAACTTGGAAACGGCGATATTTCGTGCTCGAAAGGAGCCGTCTCGCGTATTCTGCGGCTGCTGGTAGTGATAATTTGGGCTCTGGTGTGGTGTTTGAAGTAGACGTGGGAGATCTTCGTCCATTTTGTCTCAATGTCCGATTCCAGAACGGTCGATTGCTGCATGTCGTGGCGCCAACCCAAGAAGCATTTTCGAAATGGCTTGACGTGCTAAAGAAAGCATCTAACTTGGCCGAGTCGTTTTTATCCCAGAGCAATGGACTAGCTGTCATCGGGGAAGAATTCGACAACGATGTAGAAGTGGGTGAAAATGTGAATGACGTCGGTGTGGAGTTCACCGCCGATGACATCTCTGAGTATGAAGTTGTTCTTCGTGACGGCGGCGGGGCCTCCGCGTGGATTGCAGCTATGCAGAATCAACCTGAGTACGACGCACTCAGCTCGTCATCTTCTGATGAATACGACGAAGCGGATGAGGGTGAGAATGTTTCTCAAGTAAGCGAATTGTCTCCGATATCTGTGAATGAATCGGTCGGCTGTGTAGGGTGGCTAAGAAAGGAAGGCGGGAATGTCAAGAGCTGGAAGCGACGATACTTTACGCTGTACGGAGCAAAGCTGAGCTACTACAAGTGTGAAAAGGGTTCTCTTTTGCGTTCCGTGGATACTGTCGGTGTTACCGTGCACCCGTCCATGCCTAATGGACTGATGGTAGCTACAGCTGGTGGTCGAAAGCTAATAATCCAGGCTGACACAAACGTCGAGTTCGATCGATGGCTTAATGCGATTCAAAGAGCTGCGTCGAGAGGACACGACCGACGGTCAACGGTATCGACAGCGCTGTCGATGACAGATTTTATGGAAACCGCATCGAGTGAGGAGGTGGTTACTCACAGTGGATGGTTGCAGAAGGAGGGCCAACGGTTCAAGACTTGGAAAAAGCGTTTTTTTACTCTGAAAAATCGTGCTCTGATCTACTATACCGAGATCGGTGGTGCCGCGCGCGGGCACGGGATGGTAAAAGGTGCTTACCAGGACAGCTCTAGGCCCCACACCCTAGTGATCGAGTTCCGTAGCGGCAAGACGATGCGCGTGACCGCTGCGAGTGAAGCGAAAATGAATGCGTGGTTCCAAGTTTTTTTGAAAATCCGTTGTTCGGGTAGCGAGACAGCCGATGTTAGTGACGTTACGGATGTGGTTGACTCTGACGAAGAAAGTGACGTCGGAAGAGGTGCAGCACGACTTAGTCGATTCAACGCGAGCGATTACCTCAATGATACAATCAGCAATGATACGTTCATGCGACTTTGCGATGCAGAAGGAAAAGCGACGCTTTTAGAACCTCGCAACGATGCGATGAACACTTCTCGTTCTTTTAAGGGCGAGTTGTCATTTGACGAAGAAGAGGAGGAGAAAGATGACATGGGACTTAGTACTGCCGACGCAGACTACTACCGCAAATTGCGTGCTGAAGATGAGCGAATCCAGCGTTTAAGAGAAAAAGTTGCTGGCGGAGAAGCTCCGATTACTGGGTGTGCCCCATGCTGCATTGTGATGTAGCTTTAGGACCGTGGTTTGTTTTGCATTTGCAATACGTACGTTCTTTTACCGTTTGCGAATATACGAGATACTTAAGAAGCAAAGTGAAACGTTGTGAATCATTTGATGGTCGTAGTAGACATGATGTTGACTCCTCAGTTCGATTGTACAACGACAATCAGTTGAGTCTGTTGTGTAATCGGCAAAAAGGCAGACCGAAGAATGAACGAAAACTAAAGAATGTACTTGGTGGTGCCGCGCCTTCGACTATTCATTCGAGAAGGAGGATGTTGGTGTGTTAGCAGGGACCTTTTTAGCTACGACAAGATCGCGGTTCGCCACTCTAGCTTTTTAGAGCATTTTCACGCAATGAGTTAAGCACAGCAAGGATCACGAGGACATTAAAAAATTTGAGTTGCAGTTTAGTGTCACCGAAGCTAGGTATAGACATGTACTTCACTAGTAGTGACTGGTTGTGTGATCCGCATGCTCAGGACAGCATTTGTCTGAGAAAACACTATCGCCCAATATCAGCTTCTTATATCCGAGCATCTTCTCCCACCTTGAAACTGGGTATGAAAATATACGCTTACGGTAGGAGAACCCCTCCTGATAGATCTAATCATACTGCGTTCAGCCAAAAGGACCACAAGGCGTTAAAGTGGCGCATTGGCCAGGAAACGAGCGATGCTGTTGCGATCGCAACTCTGCAAAGCCAAATGTTAAATTGGACGATTGAGAGTTGTACGTCAAATGCATCCTTGAGCAATCGGTGCGATGCAAGCGTCAATGCGTCACAGTGAACAGAAGATACACCCTCGTAGCAAGAAGTGCATTGCTGCTGTATTCCTCATTTAGTGAGATGCACTGATAAAACTGTCGCACCGAGTGACTTCGGTCTGACACCACTCTTACGCAGCGGAAAATATAACAACGACGGACATGCCACATACGGTAATGTCGGCGAAGCTGGTAATTGTGGCTGTAAAGGTGTATTACATTGCTCTCGCTTGTCCATCCACGCAAAAAACATTGCTAAACAAAAGGTTTGACGGCGCAACATGTCGCCGTGTCCCATCGACTTTATTTACAAATCCATCACAAAAAGGCGTTGCGAGCAGCTACGCAAGAACCTTTCGTATACAAATGCAAGTCAGTCAGTCCATCTTCTTGCTACCTACAAAGGCCTGACCCCTTTATTTCTGCCGACTACTACAAAAGTCCGATCTAAGTCCGTGGATTCCCGTAATATAAAAAGACTCGCTGTCGCTTCAGTGGAGTTACACACTATCCTAGAATCGGTACAAAGTCCGATTTGTGCCTTCCAAAACTACGCTCGTGACCATTTCGCGCGTGTCTTAGAACGAAAAGACCCTCGCACCCTTTCTGATTTCACCAGGAGGTTCCCAAAACACTACTTGCTTTTCGTATCAATCTCGACTAAGTCCGTTCCTAAATCGACACCAAGGCGCTCATGAGTTTTAAGAAAATGAAGCACGACGATCCAGTGACGTTTGCCGGCTGGGTATTCAAAGAGGGCAGTCTCGTGCGGTCATGGAAAAAGCGCTTCCTAGTGTGCAAGCGAGCCGAGATGGCGTACTATAAGAACACAGACAAGGAGAACCACGCGCAGCTGCTGGGGGCGCTCACTGCTGCCCACATTGAGCGACTCCCGGATATTACGAACGGGCTATTGATTCACGGGACGGAAGGTCGCCAGCTCAAGATCTTCACCGATTCAAAAGTCGAGTGTGATCGATGCTACAAGGCGATTCTCAAGTACTGCACAGTGCAAAATGGCACAGGGGACGCAAATCAGCGAAAGGGGTGGCTCGAGAAAGAGGGGCAGCACTTTCGGACTTGGAAGAAACGCTATTTCGTTCTTAGCGGTAGTGAGTTGCGCTACTCGGCAACAATTGGAGCTGAGCCATTGGGAGGTGGCTGTGTCATTGGTGCAAAACGAGACGCTACGAGGCCTTTTACGTTGGCAGTGACGTTTGAAGGAGGGCGCGAAATGCGCGTTGGAGGCAAGTCCGAAATGGACATTGACGACTGGCATAAGGCTCTGAGACGTGGGTTACTGGAAGATGAGCGTCAAGATAAACGGCCAAAGGCACGGCTTGCTATTGATGATGACCCGAGACATGCACGAGACAAGGAATTTGCCAAACGACAGGCGAGTGCAGGGTCTGAGCGCGCGATGAACGCGTCAGTGACAGAAGACGAAGCAAGCTCTTTGTTTGACTCTGCCTCTGCTGGCATCGAGGCTGCGAAGGCAGCACTACAAGAGATGCCTAAAACTGGAGGAGATGAACGTGGGGATGGCAAGTTGAAAGCGAACAATAGCCCGCCCGAGTCCTATGCTCCTAGCTCGTTTCGACGCCACATTGTGGTGGAAACGATGCCCGATAACACAGCCAGCTTTATTGAAGTAGCGGAAGAGCGTGGAAGCGAAGACTATGGGGAGAAGCCATTCTCTCCTACTGCACCGGGTATCACTACAATTCGCCGGATGCGACTAACGGAGAAGCTGTTACAAGAGGAGCTGGAAGAAGAGCGTCGCGAAGCCATGATGAAGGAGAACACGGTGCTCATGCGTCCTTTTAGTAATTCGGATGCCCCCGATGTGAAAAGCTGCTGCTGCGTTGTCATGTAAAGCAGTGTTGGTCGTAGTGAGGTGAGGCGTATACAAGCATTTGGATATATGACCTCGTCAAGTTGAAGTGAGACGGATACACGTAAGCTGAACCCATTTGGCGTATATACCGGTATGAGTCGTGATTGCGCACTTTATCGTAGTGGACGAAGCTGGATTTTTTTAATCACCAGATTTCGGAGGTACAGAAAAGTAACATCCGAATTTTGAGCAAGTCGTACAATGATCTTTTTCTCGAAAAATGCCCTATTCAAATGAGCATTCGAAAACAAAGAGCTTCCATAATTTCAGTATGTGCAAGTCAGCTTCTCTACATCACATGAAATACGATTACTAGCTGATAGATAGGCCGTTGTGTCGCACGCGCCACAATGTGACAGTAGTTTTTGTATATACAGTCAGCAGCTCGACTGTACCTATTTCCATAAAAAGGGTCCATTCAAACATCCCTTTTTAGTATACGTGCGCGTCCGGTAAAAACAGCACGTCCGTGGGGTTCTACTTTTGCCTGGATTGTCGTGTGGATAAAACCCGAAAGTCGCGCGTGATCCATCAAAAGGACCTCCTACGCACCGTCTTTCTGTTGCTCTCTCCCCCATCTTCGTTCAGGCTATCGATTAAGCGGCTCCGAACCTCTATAAGCGCCTTCTCCTGCATTATTTGCTTACAACTTGATAATCCTCATTAACAATGTCACGTAGCAGCGTAAACGGCGAGGGGTGCGCCGGGTGGGTATACAAGCAAGGCTCTTTAGTCAAGAATTGGAAGAAGCGGTTCATGGTGCTGCGCGAGCGGCAGTTGACGTACTACAATACGGATATCGTGACCCCAACTGTCAAGGCAAAAGGCAGTTTCCAGGTGATTACAGTCGAGTTGAGTCCCGAGATTCAGAACGGATTGTTGGTGCACGGCTGTGGGGGTCGCGTGCTCAAGCTCTACACGTTGTCAGCTGAAGCCACAGGTGCCTGGTACAATTTGATACTAGATGCTACCATGCTGGCTCCGCAGCAGTTTACGACGATCCCTTTCGACCGGTTCTCGACCTTGTCAGCCGTGAGCACGGCTGAGAAATCGGTGAGTATTGATGTGGAAAGGAACCAGAGAGAGGACGAGGCAACCGAGTTGTTGAACCGGTTGGAGCCAGCTCCTTTGAGTATCAACGTGGGTACGAAGCAGGTGACGCACACGGGGTGGCTGAAGAAAGAAGGGGCACGCGTCAAGAGCTGGAAACGGCGCTACTTTGTACTGCGTGGTAGCGTCTTGTCGTACTTTAACTCGGAAGATACGGGAGCAGCGGCTAAGGGGTACGGTCATGTGCGAGCAGTGGAGGTCGATGGCAAAGTGAAAAGGGGGCTGGATATCATGTTTGATACTGGACGATTGTTGCGTGTTTCGGCTCGAACCAGCACCGAGATGCAAGTCTGGCTGTGCAGGTTGAGCGATGCCATTGAGGCAACTAATATGGAACAAAGCCATTTGCGGCAATCGTTGGCGGCACATGCACCGCTGCGTTTGTCGTTCGTTGGTGTACCAATACCAGCAAGAATGACGCAAGAACACCAGCAGCACGACAAGCGTTATTGGAACGCGGGAATTCCTGAGAGGCATTCACAAGCGTTCGTGCCGTCGAAACCAATGGGAGTGACAGCCAAAGTCTCCCGAACGCCGCAGCGACATATTGTAAACAAAACGCATTCGTCGTCGTCTTCGGACGGGTCGTATATTTCATCAGGCCTGTTGTCATCCAGCTCACACGACTACTCGAATTTTTCTGTGAGCGGCGCTGCATCAGTGGAAAAGCCGATGGTGCACACGGATGACGCTTTTGTCTTGCACTCGTCGTCAAGTTCCACATCTTTTGACAGCGACATTGACTATGATAGTGACGATAGCGAAGGCGACTGGATTTAGGCAGGAGCTGTTTTACTTTCCGGTCGGCAGGTCCTGTGAATGCAGTACAGGGCCATTTTTATTAGCGATCGACCCCGTCTCGAGTACTGGAGGTTGTTTGCAAGGCGGCTACGAGTTAGCGCGAGGTTTCGATTGGACCGGTACGACTTCAATACGTTGCGCGATCGTATAATGAGTCGTTTGTCTTTTATTGTGCACCGTTCGAATCACCTTTGTACATCTACAGGACTAGCGCACATGATGAGGTAAGGCAATCACTTCTAGAGCTGTGAGGTTCGATTTGCGTCCCATAACATATTCAAGAGCAGTGACCGCTATGATTCGGACTGTGAGGCACCAGCAGGTTGTGAATGCACGAGCCAGTTATAGTACATATTGGCAACTCATCTCGTGTAGTGACACATCGGTAAAAGTGAGGTGCTGCGAAAAGAACCAACTGCTGCATCCATCCTCGTCGACTCGCTTAGTATACGTGTCGCAAATTCAATAAACCCGACGTTGCTGAATTTGAGCACTGTCAATTACTTCTTGCAACTGTGCAAATGACATCATCACAGCATGTACGCCAACTATGCACATCACCTTGCTCTTACACGCCGATATTTCATTCCCAATCGGCCTGCTTATGGACGTCATACATCACAACCGCCTAGCTAACCGGTGTCGGATTCCAGTATTCGCGATTGAACTCTCTCAGGAGGGTCCAGGCTAAGTCTTCATGGCAGGGTCGAGCTTTTCTCGTCGACGTCTACGCTCTTTTTCGAATCGACATTGACCCAGTATTCGAACTCTGCCGATGCCCAGGCGTTCGTGTCCAAGTGATACCAGGAAGCGCGTCGATAGAGCACGGCTCCATTCCGACAGCAACAATTATCGAAAAACCACCGCTTCATTACGACATTCACATACTCATACCAAAAATTGCGTATTTCCGCCCCAATGGATATAGAGATAAGCCGACCTTGGCCGCGCCAAGTAATTCAAATCAATAATGTCAACGGCAACACAAAGCAGTCCTGCTCATACACATCTTACACTCTGTGGCACGCACCAGTATGCTGCATCCTAGCTCGGTATGAACACGGGCCACAATCTCGCCATCACTTATTGTACGATCGTTTCATACTGCGTACATTACAATCTCGTTATAGACTTTGAGCACTTAGTGGTATTTGGCATCGTTACACGTCAGGTGCACGACAGTCGAAGCTAGCAACGAAGACACGAAACAGCTGTTCTGCAGCATAGCCAGAAGTCGAACGACCGCAAACTTAAAGCAGTGCTCGAATCGCACGTGTGCATCTGCCGCATAGCCAGAAGTCGAACGACCGCATACTTAAAGCAGTGCTCGAATTGCACGTGTGCATGCATTCTTTTGCGCTCGTGTACTTACAAGTAATTCGTCTCAAGGAACCAGCGTAGGCTTCCGACGGCAAATAGAATGAGATCGACAGTATGCAGCTGGTCGTCGTAATATCCGCCACAACATCAAGCAGGGGCTCGAGTTTCGATGAGCAGAGATAACAACTACTTTGAGTACCAGGACCACCTCACTGTCGCGATTGCATCTGGGGCGACAATGTACTTACCCGATGTACCATTGCATAAGATCGCATGGACCCTCCATAACTCAAACGCTGGCACTAGATGGCTCGTCGGCATCGCCGTGACTTTCATGCTGGCTAATCACACGACTAATTGTCCGTAACGTTTCCATAATTTCACGCTGCACGTCTCGTGTTTCCTGATAAATTTGTAAAATAGTCTCTGCTTGTTCCATCGGATCTACCGGCAGCAGCGGCAAATTTTCCATCATTGATGGTGAAGATCCCGTGCCCTCATCTCTTATCACAAGATGCTGCGGTTGACGTTGCTGAGCACATGTATCATGCCCCACCACAAATTGCTGTACTCGAAGCCGTTGGTGCTGCTGCTGCTGGGGGTCTGAAACAAGCCCTGCTTGTTGTCTCGCTCTGTCAATCACGTCAATAAATTCCCGAATTTTAGCGTGCTCCTGTTGTAGTTTCCGTTTCGCAGGCGTCAGCGCCACCATCGTCTTAACCGTCACGTGGTCGTGTCGGTCCAGTTGTGGCGGCACACGCTGAGCCCTGGCATGAATTTCTCGCCGTCGATTGCGTATCAACTTGAGAAACTCGGCATGTGTCAGTCGCGGCTCTTCTGCTGCCCCGCCTTGTTTCAGGAATTGCACATAACTTTGCTGCAGAATCTGCTGCGTCCCGTGCTTGTCTGGCAGACGCCCGACGTCTCGCGCGTATTGAGCATAACTTTCGAGACATAGCAGCTGTAGCTGTTTGCTAAAGTTTTTGCGCTTATATCGCTGCGTCGTAGTAGTAGTAGTTGTTGTTGTAGCAGTAGTCGTACCCTGTCTTGATCGTCGAGGAACAACTTGTTGTTGCTCGCTCGAATCCGCATCGATCGAGCTCGCTGCTGCATGTGACGCATAGCCAATATCGTCCTCACTGATCTTGGCAAAGCTATCGTCGCCTAGCGCTGCTTTCCACAGCTCCACGTCCTCGTCGTTCTCCTCCCCCTCCTCCTCGCGCGCGCTCCTTATCGTCTCCATGTTTATTAATCGAAATGTACCAAAGGAAAGGATCTCATTGGTTGAGCGGAGGACTCGTTTTCTGCCAATCAGAATCAATCCAGACCACACAAAAGATGCGCACAATCCGATTTCCGCGAGAATGCAGCGGGTGGTCGCGACGCGCTGGCGGCTGCTGCCGCGCTCTTCTGTGCGCCCCGTCTGTGGAGCCTCAAGCCTCTCGACCAAGGCGACGGATTCTTTCAATGATGTTTTGTATGGTCAGGACACCGGCGTGCGCACGGTGCAGTTCAACCGACCAGAGAAACTCAATGCGCTGACGCTGCCCATGACGCAGCACTTGACGCACCGACTGCAGAAGATCGAGGCGAATAAGACGGTGAATGCCGTTGTGTTCTCGGGTAACGGGGGGAAGGCCTTTTGTGCAGGGGGCGACATTCGCGCCCTCGCAGACAATGGCAAAGATCCTGCAACGCGTCACGTTGCGCTCGACTTTTTCCGCCACGAGTACCGTCTGAATTACCTCCTGGCGACTACGGAGAAACCTATTATCTCGTTTCTTAATGGCGTCACTATGGGAGGAGGGGTGGGGCTGTCCATGCACGGCAAGTTTGTAGTAGCAACCGAGAAGACGCTGTTTGCCATGCCCGAGACGGCCATTGGCTTTTTTCCTGATGTAGGGGCCTCGTACCTGCTCCCGCGACTCGGACGTCGTCTTAGTGAAGGCCAGGACTATGTGGCAGATGTGCCCAAGTCGCAAGCTCTAAAAGGCCAGGGTGTACGTGCCGGCGTCTTGTTTATTGTGGTGAACAAATGAGCTGATTTTTGCTGTTTGTTTGTGGTATATATGCTGCAGCTAGGAACGTACCTTGCGCTGACGGGTGAACGTCTCAAGGGTCATGAAGTCATTGGTTTAGGACTTGCCACTCACTACCTACCGACGAGCGAGTACGAAACATTGGTGCACCACTTAACTGGTCTCGAGTTTGCTGAGCACGTGACCCAAGAAGAGCGTGATGAGATTATTCACGAGGCTCTGGAAGAGCTCGAGACGGATGAGGCCTTTCAAGAGATTGACCCTGGTACGTTACAGTCGAAGGTGGGAATGTGCCTTTTGCTGATATCATATGTTCGTATTTGTGTACAGAGTATCTCGAGACGATTGAATCCATATTCGGTGCATTGAATGAGAACGACACGATAGAAGGTATCTACGAGCGTCTCGAGGTACGGTTGCAGGATAGCCGTTGGACGTGTTGTCGATGTATTTTTTGACACGCTTCCGTGCATTGTTCAGAAATTGAACACGGAGTGGTCGACCGAAACTCTGACTACGCTCAAGAAGATGTCGCCGCTTAGCCTGAAGGTCACGTTAGAGCAGATGCGACAGGGAGCCGCGAAGACGTACGCTGAGTGCTTTCAAATGGAGTACCGAATGGCGACGCGCATGATGGAGAATCCGGATTTCTTCGAGGGTGTTCGCTCGGTGGTCGTTGACAAGGATCACGACCCGAAGTGGGCCAAGCACCATATTACCAAGGTCACGCCAAAGGAGGTGGAGGTATTCTTTGAGCCTCTGGACAAGGACCAGGAGCTCATTTTGTACCCGTCCGCGACGGCAGCAACGGAAAAGGAGGAATAGGACAGATCGCTCATAGCGTCATCACATCCCTTTCGTTAGAGCGAGGAACTGAACAATTACAGAAATGAGATGCAGCAGCTTTTTATACGGCTTCCCACATTTACATGTGTATGTTCACTAGTTTGAGTCCATAAGGGCTCCATTAGGTTGATTTCGTAAAAGTCAGCGACTTATGAGGAATAAGGTGCGCCTGATATTTGCTCCAAGCTCAACACCGTGTCTTCAGCTCAAATTGCAGTCTAATAATTTTGTCGCCTTCGTCGTTCCAATAATCAAACCAAGATCAGGCAACTATCGATGAAGCAGGTTGAATAAATAGGGAGGCCGTATCGATTATTGCTAGTTTGACATTTAAGTCCCGCACTCCTATTTTGGCACCATTCATTGTTGGTGCATTGCGCTTGCGGATTCATGATTAGAATGATTACATTACTAAGCGGTACATTATTGAGAGCCCGAATGGTGAAGCTATTATTGACTGTGCGCAAGGTTGAATGCCGAACTTTTAAATCGTACTTATCTGTGTGTCTGTAAATAACGCGGTTAGGTGTACCTGACTCGTACTAAATACGATCTAGCCTGTCCCCACTCATAGGTCGATTGGCATGATAGGTGTTACTCTATGGCTAGGTCAATATTGTGATGCACGCACCTGATTAGCTTAAAATCGATCAAAGGTGAATATGATCACATAAGCAAATGCTGGACGCTCATAAGCAAAGGCCGATCGCGTTGCCCTAGCCTACTATACTGGGTTCATACACACATTAACAGCATCGTACGCCTTCTTCAGTGACAGCTGCTGTTGTATAGCAATTTGCAAATTGATTCAGTTCTCCGAACTGAATTACTTATATCAAAGGGCGAGCTCTAAAGCTTGCTCCCCTATCTTATCGATCCTCACTTGAACTTTGCTGCAATCCTTTTCGGCACCACTTCCTAATTGCTGCGGTCGTTGTGAATTAGCGGGGTGTATGAGCTAACTCGTACTTCGGTCACAGACAAGGTGCGGCTTGTCCGTAGGTATTCGACGCAATTCATAGCTAGTAATTAGTGAACGATGTATAATTTGTGCCACTAACGCGTACCTAGCCAGTACCATACCGATATCCAGAACGTAATCATATGGTCAATGCAACCGGTATCCACCAACCCACGAAGGTAACCACAATCAAACCATCTAATCAATTTAGACAACTCTGTTTGATGCAGCGGTCCAAACCCTCGACAGCGCGTTCCCTAACCCGTTTGAAGTACGTCAAATAAAAACTCCATTATCCATTTCTTAAAACGCCAGCGTCACGCAATGTTCGCAGCCAAATATCTCCGCGCTCTTCGCCAGCCCCTCGTACGTTACCACCACGACCACCAGCCCCTATCTCCTCCGCTCGCTGCATTCTTCTATTCCTCTAACTGCGAAATCTTGTGCAACAGCGTCACTCGCGATGGCAAAGTGCGCTCGTGAACGAATCAGTCGCGCCGATTCCCACGCCAGCGATGCGTAAGTTGGCGTTCAAGGACACACTGGAGAAAGCTCGGAAGCGCGCGATGGAAGGCGGCGGTGCTGACCGTGTGGCAAAGCAGCACGAGAAGGGAAAACTCACGGCCCGCGAGCGCATCGAGCTGCTGGTGGACGAGGGATCCTTTCGTGAGTACGATATGCTCAAGTCGCATCGGTGCTCCGACTTTGGCATGGAGAGGCAGCAATACCCTGGAGACGGAGTTGTCACTGGACGTGGTCTGATCAACGGCCGGCTCACGTTTGTCTTCAGTCAGGACTTTACCGTCTTTGGCGGCAGTCTGTCCGAGACGTACGCTGAGAAGATCATCAAGATCATGAACAAGGCCATGGAACTGGGAGCACCGCTTATCGGAATGAATGACTCTGGCGGGGCTCGTATCCAGGAAGGTGTGGCGTCACTGGCAGGATACGCGGATATCTTCCAGCTGAATGTTCTGGCATCGGGTGTCGTCCCGCAGCTGACAATGGTCATGGGGCCATGTGCTGGAGGAGCTGTGTACTCGCCTGCTATGACCGACTTCATTTTCATGTGCCGTGACTCATCGTACATGTTTGTAACGGGTCCTGATGTGGTCAAGACAGTGACGAACGAAGAAGTGACACAAGAAGAGCTGGGGGGAGCTGCGACACACACAAAGACGTCCGGTGTCGCGCACTGTGCGTTCGATAACGATGTCGAGGCGATCCGTGAAATGCGTCGCTTTTTCGATTTCTTGCCACTGAACAACAAGGAGAAGCCACCTGTGCGTAAGTCAGACGACGACCGTAACCGCCCGGTGCCTACGCTCGAAAGCATCGTGCCTCCAGACCCGAACGTGCCTTACAACATGAAGGACATCATCCACCAGGTCGTGGACTCGTTCGACTTTTTCGAGATCATGCCCGACTATGCAAAAAACATCATCGTTGGTTTTGGTCGCATGGAGGGCCGTGTGGTAGGCATTCTCGCGAATCAACCAATGGAGCTTGCTGGCTGCCTGGACATTAACTCGTCCGTTAAGGGTGCGCGTTTCGTGCGCTTCTGCGATGCTTTCAACATTCCCATTCTAACGCTGGTAGACGTGCCGGGCTTCCTGCCGGGTGTAGACCAAGAATACGGTGGAATCATTCGTCACGGTGCAAAGCTATTGTACGCCTACGCCGAGGCGACCGTACCGAAGATCACGATCATTACGCGCAAAGCATATGGTGGCGCATACGACGTCATGAGCTCGAAGCACCTCCGAGGCGACATCAACTATGCGTATGAATTTCTGGTCTCTTACTTGAATTGGCGCAAGTATAGCAACTCACTTGTGTTTGTGCTTTTTGGTAATGCTAGGTGGCCGTCGGCTGAGATCGCCGTGATGGGAGCCAAGGGCGCAGTGGAGATCATATTCCGCGGACAGAACGTGGAGCAGAACACTGCGGACTACGAGGAAAAGTTTGCCAACCCCATGGTGCGTGTAGTTGTGCATTGGCTCAGCAGCTAATCATTGCCATACGGAACTCATGCTGACGTCGCGTCAACTGGATGTCTTCTTCATTAGGCTGCAGCCCAGCGTGGTTTCGTGGACAACATCATCGAGCCTGTCGATACTCGCCGTCACATCTGTGAGGAATTGGAGGTGCTGGAGACTAAAGACGTCAAGAACCCATGGAAGAAGCACGGCAACATCCCGCTGTAGGTCGTGTATATGCAGCTGCTAGGCTGTCCATGACCAAAATACGGCTCACTCGTGTAATGGACCTGTCAAATCCAATACCCCTGACATACCGATGACCAAATCTAGTACATCCTCCAACAACTGATACAAACCATCACCTTCCACCAGTAGGTAGTCGCACTTTTAGTTTTACCTCGTATAGCTCACCCGACCATCACTCTCATTACTTTTTTGTGAACCCATGGCAAAATTGACGCTGTCGTCGCGCACACCACAGACCGTGGGCTCGTTCCTGCAGTTTATCAACAAGAGTCCGTCGCCTTTCCACGCTGTGTACGAGACCGTGCAGACCCTCGCGGCCGCTGGCTTCAAACAGCTGCTGGAAGAAGACTCGTGGGACGACGCGGTCGAGCCCCACGGCAAGTACTACGTGACGCGCAACCAGTCGGCCATCGTGGCCTTCGCTGTAGGCGGCAAGTACCAGCGAGGCAACGGGTTCCACGTCATCGCCGCCCACACGGACAGTCCGTGCCTGAAAGTCAAGCCAGTGTCCAATATCGAGTCGCAAGGCTGGCTGCAGCTGGGCGTCGAGACATACGGCGGCGGTCTCTTCCACACGTGGTTCGACCGCGACTTGGGACTGGCCGGACGCGTCATTGTGCGCTCGAGTGGCTCGAGCTTCCAGTCGAAGCTCGTGCTGGTGGATCGCCCGATTCTGCGCATCCCTACGCTCGCAATCCACTTGGATCGCACGGTCAATGAGAAGTTTGTCTTTAACAAGGAGACGCACCTGCGGCCTGTCCTTGCCTCGGCTGTTCGTGCCGAGATGGAGGCCACGATGGGGGATGGCCAACAGGATCAAGTCAAGGCCAAGCACACGTCGGTCTTGCTGCAGCTCCTTGCGAAGGAGCTCCACGTCGAGCTGGACGAGATTCACGACTTTGAATTGTGTCTATTTGACACACAGGGGGCCAATGTCGGTGGTGTGCTGGAGGAGTTTATCTTTTCGTCTCGATTGGACAACCTCTGCTGTTCGTGGTTGGCCACCCAGGCGCTAATCCAGTCGCTGGATACCCTCGCAGACGACGAGAGCGTCCGTGTGACTGCCCTTTTTGATAACGAGGAAGTGGGCTCACAGTCTCTCATGGGTGCTGGATCGAATTTTATGCAGTCGGTGGCTGAGCGTGTGGCACAGGGGCAGCTCTGCGGCGCTGCGGCCAGGAAGTCGTTTGTCGTGTCGGCGGATATGGCCCATGGCGTACATCCCAACTACGCTGAGAAGCATGAGCAGAACCATCGTCCTGCAATTCACGCGGGGCCTGTGATTAAGCACAACGCCAATGAGCGCTATGCTACGAGCAGCACGTCGGCGTTCTTGATGAAGGAGCTCGCACGTCGCCACAATATAAACATACAGGAGTTTGTGGTGCGTCAGGACACTGGCTGTGGCTCTACAATTGGTCCGATCTTGTCGACAAATACGGGTATCCGTACGATCGACGTTGGACTTGCTCAACTGAGCATGCACAGCATTCGCGAAATGTGTGGCACTGAGGACTTAGTACAGGGACTGGATTGGTTTACGGCTTTCTACTCGGAGTTCTCGTCACTCGATAAGTGCCTGAAGACCGATTGAATGGATCGAGTGGACAGGATGTAGCATGGTGCGTCGTCTGTTGATGCGACCTTATCGAGCGATTCGTTGCCGGGGTCAAGAGCAGCTATCTTTTGTCGCCGAAACAAGCTCCACCAGTCTAGACGCGCTGTCGTGAGTCAGTAATGGTACCTTCTTGTACGATTAAAGTGACAGAGCGTGTTTCTTCTCGGACACAGTTTTCTGCGCTGTGATGAGTCTGCTTTAATTTCACAGAACTAACCTTTGAACACAAATATAGGAAAAGCCTCGCATGGTGCAGTATCGAGCCGCAATTGGAGTTAACGCGGCTGAGTGGTTTTCCTTCCTTGCAATACCACTGATGTCACTACTGATACTCGATGCACAAGCTCTGTTTGTACTACAAGAGAAAGCGGAGGTGCTCATAGCCCTCCTACTGGCATACTCACAAATTCGCGGCATGTTTTTTTTAGCCCACAGTAATCCCGCAACCTTTATCAATCTCTTGACGAATCTGCCGCCCGCGCACGTGGTGGTGCATTCAGCACTATAACACAAAGTACCGAATGACTTAGTTGAATACAATCGGACGATGAACGCAAAGGCTTCGATATGGCACCGATGGTAAAACATTGCTGCTTTCGACACATAATCTGATTAGGCTTTTGGCATAAAGGGGCGTGGTAAGGTCGGAAGATCGAGTCAATGAATCAGGCACCAATGATCTCTGTAGCTACCAGTATCGGTGTAAGCCACTTCTTTTACACGATTCCAGTTCTGAGCATCGTGTTGGGACTTTTAGTCTGGGATATTGAATAGACGGGCACATTTAACGTACCACGCCCTTCTAATTTAAGTACCACAGCCCACTTGGAAGATATGACATAAGGGTGTGGTTCGTTTACGAAGCCGAGTTCCTATCCACCATTCCATTTTGTGATATCATCGGTCACATTTCTTTGTTTGCCGACTCGTTCCAAAGCGGAAAGGAAGTAATGCACAAGTTTGCACGAAATTGATGATATAAGCAAGACGATTTCCCTTCAAATGCATAGTTCCTGTAACGGGACACACCTTATTCAGGTAACTGAATAAACCTTGCACTGCTGACAGTGCAAGGGTGTGTGCTTCCGACTACCTCACGTACACGTACGTGCAGAGGAAGATTGCGATACAGAGTAAGAGTACTCAGTAAAGGTAAATAGTAGAACTGTATTTAGTATAGTTAATCCTTTTAATAAATCCCTAGGGTGTGTGCTTCCGACTACCTCACGTACACGTACGTGCAGAGGAAGATTGCGATACAGAGTAAGAGTACTCAGTAAAGGTAAATAGTAGAACTGTATTTAGTATAGTTAATCCTTTTAATAAATCCCTATTTGACTTCATTTAACTATGTCTAAATACATCTATGTACTATAACTATCTGTGCGCCACTCATTGCGTGATTCTGTCGTGTCTAGACTTTATTGGTTGATATCTCGATCCTATATCAACCAATGAGCAGTGTGTTACATCTGCAAGGCAATATTATGTATTAGGATAATATTGTGAGAATATTGTGTTTGTCCTAACGCAATATTCATACTTGATATTTATCTTATGTAAACTATCATGTAACGGAGGCACCCCGTTACAGTTCCGACAAGCTGAGGATCATATAAATATGTGCTTAAGATCACGATACAGCTTAATGTTTTCCGCAACGCGCATGTGATAGTAACATGCTCTGTGTGCTCCTCCATGAATAAGGAGAACGACAACATGTGTGATAATTCGACCCTACCTATTCCCAGTGGTGCGTGATCTTTCGCATTTGAAATTTGTCCTTCGGCTAATGCTTGGACAGTAAGTATTTTCCATCTCTATATCAAGCTACGAAGAAGTTGCACCAGCCAGTGATGCTTGCGGCATGGTGTAGTGGGCTCGTTGGCGTCAGCTGGGTCCTGTAGGCTGTGTCATGTATACTACACTGTTTACGGTAGTTAGTGTGGACCACACTAATTCCGAATCTCGAGGTATTGAGGGGAAAACATAAATAACTTGGGCCACATTAAATGTGTGGGAACTCTAATTGGTGTAAGTACGCATAATAATATGGACCGACCGAAAATCTTGTTCATTTTAAATTGAGTGGCTACGGTGTCATGCCAACCCGGCAAGTGGACTCGATCCAAGAGCTCTTCCGCGTGCAAGCCCTTCGACAAACAACGTCGACTGAACCCTCCGTCGGCATTTTGGTTCCATCTGCCGAAAGCGATGACGACGATGACTACAACACTGTTCTGCAAGCTTCATCAGGTGCTGGGTTGACTGTAAACGATGAGTCAGAGTTGAATGGAAAGCGGCGTCTACAGCAAGTCAGTACTCTGTATGACCGACACGGCATCGTTCAATAGATGATTTGGCGACGCAAAGAACAGAATGGGGAGGCCAAGATTGCGTCGCGCACGATCCGCGATTTTCCAGATCAATTTCGAGGCGAACAAAAGGCGAACTTAATGAAGGCATCTCGTTGGTGGAAGGATAAGGACACGATCACCGCCAGTTTGTCGAATAAGTGTCGCAAAAGTGGTACAATCAAGGCAATTAACAGCGTGTGTCGACGTGGCCCTCGCCGTCGCTTGGTGAAGAAGATAATGGATGGTCGGGTGGTAAACGCCAGCCTTGGGTCACCTGGCTTTATGTGGAATGGGTGGTCGAGTTTGACCGACTTCGCAAAGCTGGGTTAAGGTAGTCCAATGGTATTTGCGAATCGTGGACGAAACAATTCTGAGGACGTCACAAGGTGAATTTCAATCAGCCTTTCGTGATCTGCTCAATGGAAATACGCTCGACGAGTGCATCACACCAAGATGGATTCAGTCTTTTCAAGAGTATAACAACATTATCATTCGCACCCAGACTGGCAAACTTATGACAAGCCCAGCCACTCAGGTCCAAATTAGAAAAAAAGTCTTCCACCATCTTGGCCAAGTTGCACGTGATTTTAAAAGTGGGAAATCGATGAAGCTTTTGTTGAAAGTCTCGACGAAACTCATTTTATCGTCAATGTTGACAATGGTAAGACTCTGGGTTTTCGCGGCAACGAAAACGTGAAATATGCTGATGTTGCCTCAGGTGGTGTTGGGGTGGTCCAAATTCGTGGCGGTAAATTTGCAAGACTTGAGCCAGCGTTTATGATTTTCTTAACGAATCTCGAAAATTTCCGATTCGTGGCATACCAGACAATGTCCCAGGCGTGGCCTATCGGGCCAGAACCAAAGGATGTATGGACAAGCAAGTTATGGTCCATTATCTCAAAGAGCGTCGGGTAATCTGCCCAGATAGCGGTGGTCATCAGTGGGTGCTATTTATGGACAACTGTGGTGGCCACAACGAGAGTCCAGAGCAACAATCTGCGTTACAACAGCTCAACGCAGTGATTCGGAAGCTCCCCAAGAATATGACACATTTGTGCCAGCCTTGCGACTCATGGATCATACAATTGATCAAGCAGGTGTGGACAGAGAATTGGGAGTTGGAAAAACATCGTTTGGTTGAGCTCGGTGCTTGTCGATCTGGTCCGAGATCTTCCGGCAAGTTGTCCAACCCTGGCAAGATCTTTTTTTTGAAACTGGCTGCTGAATCCGTGCGTGCCGTGAATTCAATGAAGGTCAAGAATGGCGTGTCGTATGCACGCAAGGCAATGATTCGATGCGTTCTTGGACTTGATCTGGATGGCGAGTGGCAAGAGTCTCAATTGTTCCCTGAGCTGCAGGTGATTATCAACAACCATCGGGCACACCTTGACGGGACACCAGTACCAGTACCAGAAGAAGCAGAACTGGTAGAGGAAATTGTTCAAGATAGCTCGTGGTTCAGGTTACTTCAAATTATAGGTTAGCCAAGGCTGAGATACAAATGCATGAATATAGTTTTTTCGTTCTTGTGTACTTAAAGGTATTTGCTTGTTCTAGAGAATATCTAAACCACATCGTTCCTCATTATAAAATTATCCGTGTACCTAACCTCAACCCTGGCACCACTTACTGCACGATTTTTAGGCGTGTCTAACGGTGTGGGCGCGCGCGGGTTTTGGAGGACGTATGAGTGACAACGCAACTTAGTTGTTCGTCCTTTTGGTTTAAGCCTTTTATAAATTATTGAATTCTTTGAGTTTTATAATTTTGTATGCTATCGATATCGAAGCCGGGACCGTTCGTATCCAAACCGAACTTTTAACAACTGAGCCAAATCGCCGTATTGTACGATCACACTAACTAATGTATTTAATTCATATAGTATTACCAGAAATACGGCAATTATTAGCGCACAATATATACTGTGGCCCACAATATTCAACGAGTAACACTATTCAGTTGCCAACACTAATTACCGTAACCAGTGTACCATACAAAACTTCGTAAGAATATATATTGATTTAAAAGAAGGTTGTGGTACGTATTAGTATAACAGAAGCGTGTGGTGCGTATAACGATGCCCTTTTTATGGGAAATGCTAAACGGCTGGGTCCATTTTTATTCGGCTGGGTCATTCTGATTCGTTATCAGAAGTAGCTCAGAAATACGCCCAATTTCGTCAGGAGTATATCCCAAATACTCAATTCACTATTACTGTTTACTTGCTTGCCCGTGCAAAGCTCAAAATGACGATATCAGTGCACTTCGCTGCTAGACCCTACTACATTCCTTACTTCTGGCTGAACTCCAATCCTATGAGCAACAACAACACAGGTGCGTTTCTTAGTACGCGTAACATTATCCCTTCTGAGAAACCCGTAAGTACGGCCTTGTTACCTCTGCCGTCTACGGTACACTTGGTCGTGCCACATCCTCCTTGTCGTGTCTATATGACGATGCCACAAACACCTTCGTCTCGAGTAAAGTGGGGTTCCTCATGAACTGAGCCATGCTCAGTATGCCTGCGTTGCCGATTGTAAGACACGCTAATTCTTGCTAGCAGAAGGGCATCTGTCCAATTACAAGCAAGGTGGCGAATCCTTTATTACGGGTAAGATGCATGGAGGTCATAAAAAATGGACTTGATCTAACGCCAGATAATATCCTCTGGAAGTGCTATTTTGATATCAAGGCCAATTATATCGATGTCGTGTCCGATAAAGCCTGCACCAAAGATGTTGTGTCAAGAAAGTACAGCCAAAGAGATGAACTGCTGGGCCAAGTCGGTGCGTGCGCACATTTAATCTCATATAATAGTCAGATACGTGGCTTTTTCATGATGTAGCTGCTGTGTCGCTTACGACTTCAGGAAAACCGAATGGTCCAAGTGCTGGAGTGCTGAGTGCGATCTTTGTGCAGACGCCATGGATTGAGACGTACTATTCGCTTCCGATATACTGAGGAAATCGTAAAATATGCGCGGATCTGATAAGTAGCTGGATTCGACGGAGTAGTCATCGAACACACGTTACAATAAAATGGTTGCTGGGTGAACAATCGGCGATAAAGTACTTGGTCAACTGGTAATAATCAAGGCCTCTCACTTGACGCGCCGTAAATTAGTGCACGCGAGTGACGGCTCTGTAGATGATTATGGATTTGAGAGAGGTATAAACGAATAATTTTGGTGCTGCAAACAGCGGCAATCAGCCCCTGATTACATCCTTATTGCGTGACACAATGTAGTCGATGTGAACGACGTGCAAATAAGCCAGACTTCGGCGCTGCTTCAATGCGTGCGCCTCGTGCTACTTTGCACGGGCAAGTGATTAAGTAAACAGTAATGGTGAATATGAGTATTCGGGATCCACTCCTGACGTAATCGGGCGTATTTTCGAACTACTTCTGATAACGAATCAGAATGACCCCAGCCAAATAAAAAATGAACCCAGCCGTTTAGCATTTTCCATTATTATCGTTGCGTCGTAGCCTCTGTTGCAGTAATGAGCTCGGTTGCGCGAGATGTGTGAGTATAAGTGTACGGTGCATTTCAAATTTAATACGACCGAGTAGTTCTGCGCATCGACCAGGCATGTTCCACACTGCTGTCTGCACTGTAAGATTGTCGTCTTGTGTGGCTTATGCAAGTTTTACCACATAGCTTTTATACAAGTCAACGAAATTCTCAATTTGCATCCATGCTGTCCACTATTCAATAGGAAGGTTTAACGAGTGCTTGACACATACCGTGATGCTGATGTTGGAGAGTGATATTCTGTTCCTTGCCGGGTACTAGTTGTACGCCGGTGAAGTCTGCTTGATAGCGCAAGATTAGTCCAAATTAAGAGGTAGTTTTAGAATGTTCGATGCGTAGGGAAACGTGTGGCAGCGGCAGAGGCCGCTGCACTGAGAGATCTCACTTTGCATTCGGTAAGCCACTAAGGAGACTCGCGGCGGCGGGCCGAAACGCGTCTGGCACGCGTCTGTAAGTAAAGTCTTTTCTATTATGTGTTCTTAGTTTTCTACAGCTGATGGCAGCCTCTGCCTGATGAAAAACCTATACCAGAACGTTAACATAAGCTCTATTCAAACACTGTTTAACACGGGACAGCTGATTATAGCTCCTGTAACCGAGCTTCGCAAAGTTATACCAGTCAATGTTTTGTATGATTATAAGTGAGCCGTCAGCTCTCGTCTTGTTCATAATATCAGAAGCCAAATATTCTTTACGCGCCATTTTATAAAGTCGAGCACGCGACGACCGGCCTAAAAAGTGCCACACAGTGACAACCTCCCGCCATCGCCTACGCCCTCTTTATAAACGATACAAAAACCTAAAACGAATTTAAACAAAAATACATTTTCAACACCACAACCACGCGTCACGATTTCCACCAATCAACGTCTCGGAGCTCCCCATTTGCACCTCCCACCGCCATGTTGCGCCGCCCGGTGCTCTCTCCTGTCCGTCGCGCTCTCTCGACACGTTGCTCGACTCGCTCTGCTGCAGTCTTGAGCTCCATTTCCATCTCGTCCGTCTCTGCGATCGATCAATACCATCACCAGCACCGGTATCAGCACCAGCATCAGTACAAGCACCAGTACCGACATCGCAGTCATCGCCGCCATGAGTCGAGCTCTTCTTGGCTTGCGGCACTCACTGCAAGCACATTCAGCCTTTCGCTGCTCTCTGCATCGTATTTTGATAGCTGCTTTGTGGACTGCTGTGGGATTGTGGGCGTTGTGAGCAAGACACAAAGTGCATCAGATTTTCTATTGGAAGGCTTGACGATTCTCCAGAACCGTGGCTACGACTCGGCGGGCATGACGACGCAGCAAAGCGCTGCTATTCCTTGTACTAGTAACAGTACTGATAATGATGGCACTACTGCTGCTACGACTACAAAAGAAGAAGTAGCAGCTGCAGCAAAGAGAGAGGCAGCAGCGCCTTTGATTACGACCAAATTCGCTTCCGTAGTTGGTACGGCCGACTCCATTCATTTGTTACGGGAGACTATGGACAGACATGAGGGAAATACTGCTGGTATTGCACACACGCGCTGGGCGACGCACGGTGCGAAGACGGACTGCAATTCTCACCCGCATATGGACATGCATGGACGCGTGGCTCTCGTGCATAATGGCACGTTTACAAACTATTACGAAGTGAAACAGGAGTTGCTGGACGAAGGCGTTGTATTTTCGTCGCAGACGGACACGGAAGTGGCGGCACAGCTCATTGGACACTTGATGGGCGAAGGGGCAGATCTGCTCACAGCAGTACGGCTAGCACTCAAGAAACTAGAAGGCACGTGGGGACTTTGTGTCATGGCACGCGACGATCCAGGCAAGATTGTCATAGCACGCAATGGATCGCCCCTGTGCATTGGATACGGATCAAATGAGATGTTTGTGGCGTCTGAGACTACCGCTTTCAGTCGCTATACTAAGCAGTTTATCTCGCTCAAGGATGGGGAAGTGGCGGTGATTAAAAGCGACTCGGCAGAGTTAAACCCAAACGACGATGGCAAAGAAAAAGGGTTCTTGCAACGTTTCCCGACTAGTAGATTGGCCGTGGCGCCGGATGTCAAGGTGCGACTCTCGCCGGCACCGTATCCACACTGGACATTGCGTGAGATCATGGAGCAACCAAAAGCAGTGGCGGCGTCCCTGGGATACGGTGGCCGTGTGTCGGACGACCACGCTTATCTTGGTGGACTAGAAGCGGAGAAAGATCGAATGCTTCATATTAAGCACCTCCTTATTGCTGCGTGCGGTACCTCACTCTATGCAAGCAAATACGGCGCCAAGCTGATGCGATCACTGAATGCGTTCGAAAGTGTAGCCACAGAGGATGCATCAGAATGCACGAGTGATCGATTTCCGAAGAAGGATGGTGGCCTGCTTGTTGTGTCCCAATCTGGCGAGACCAAGGATGTTCACCGTGCTTTGAAAACGGCTGAAGAGCTGCAACCCGAAGTGCCAACATTCTCGGTTGTGAACACTGTGGGGTCACTCATTGCACGCACCACGAAATGCGGCGTGTACTTGAACGCCGGTCGCGAGAATGCCGTGGCTAGTACTAAAGCATTTGTTACTCAGGTCACGGTCATGGGACTCATTGCATCGTGGTTCGCGCAGAACCGTCCCGACGGTAACCGTTCCAAGATGGCGGAGCTGATTCAGAGCATGCACCGCCTTCCAATTGCGATTGGTATGGCGTTGCGCTCGCGTGACCAATGCGCAAAAATTGCCGACAAGTTGGTATCAGCTGAGCACCTTTTTGTGCTTGGTCGGGGATACGGTGAGCCTATTGCCTACGAAGGTGCGCTGAAGATCAAGGAGATCACATACCTGCACGCTGAGGGCTACCCTGGAGGTGCACTCAAGCACGGTCCCTTTGCGCTTATTGAAGGTGCGAATGGTGGTAAGTTTGGTGCCACGCCGATCATCTTAATCGTGCTGGATGACGAGCATGCCTCATTTATGAAGACCGCCGCTGAGTCAGTGCGCGCCCGTGGTGCGCACACCATCGTTATTACCGACAACCCGGCGATGTGCAAGAATATCGCTGACGAGGTCATTCCAATCCCGACAAATGGCCCCATGACCGCTCTACTCGCAACCATTCCTCTGCAACTTATTGCTTACGAGCTTGCCCTGCGCAAAGGTATTAACCCAGATTTGCCGCGTAACCTGGCCAAGGCGGTCACAGTGGATTAAAGTGTTCATTCGCCTACCAGTTTTTGGAGTCTGTACACTTTGGTAGCTTGACGGTAGTCATTATTAATCTCCCTCATGTTCATAGTTGTTGAGCAGCTTAATCGAAATACACCTAACTACAGTAGTCCTTGCACCATGACAAACTGCACGTCTGTCTGTAAAAGATACGTCAAGCCCATATGGAGACAACATAGCATTTGCTGCCGGTCGGTCTGTATCATAGAAAACGAATCCGTTACCTAAGATCCCTTCCAACTCGTCAAGTCTCTGTCGCTCGTAAGACGATGATGAAAGCAGTCCACGGTGTAGAAGCGCCATTAACAGATTTAACAGCCGACTTACGTCCAGTAACCACTTGCGTGAACAAGCGCCCCACCGTAAATTTAGACCTTCCGCCATATTACGAACATCGTTGAGCTAGCGACGCAGTTATTCCATCTCTGCCACCTTTAGTGTTAGTATCGTTGTGTTCCCAAGTGGACCGACGACTCCCCAAATGACAGCTATGCATCGACAAACTTTCGTAATACACACCGCTGTTTTCCACAGTCCGTCGAGAAACAGAGCTTGTGCCTACCATTCGAAACTGAAACATCCGGTATATCTTGAATTCTAGCGCTCGGACGCAACAATCGTGCAAAGTTTGAGTCGTCCAGCACCGCGTTTTCGGCTCTTTCACTATCAGCTGCAGTCGTGGGAGCACATGCCTTTACGCCTTTTGTAATCCACAG
>ABWE02002719.1:0-30057 GCA_000173235.2 Hyaloperonospora arabidopsidis Emoy2
CGTACGTTCCACGGATGCATGGATTGTATCGTAGGTAACAACATTCGAGTAGCACATACTTCTAGCAGGACGTCTATGGTACATGTCAGAATCGACGCTTTATTACACAACGTACGAATAGGTGGACGTAGTCACACCCTATAAAGAGGTAGGTACTACTTTTTAGTTACGGGCTGGACGCGTAGGTGTATACTTGATGTAGCCGTGAGTTCCGTGCCGGAATGAACTTGTATTTGCCATAGTATTCTTAAAACGCTGGTTTGTGCCACCAACGAGGCACCAGAAAGGTATAAGATGGAGCCCAAGACAGAAGCCGACGTGGATAGATAGTTGTATAAGCACATTATCAGAGAACAGGGAACAGAGGTAGAGATCGAAGACGGGAGCGATTAATAATGACTACTGACCGCTGGTTGTCAACTTCACATTTTCTTTTTTCAACATTCATGCAGGAGATGGACCCTTAGACATGAGCAGCAGATGTGATGCTGCGAGCCATTTCTGACATGACGCCATCACTACTTTTACCTGTCTGTCAGTCACTCACAAAGATCTACACGGACTTATGTAGGGCGCACGTTATTTGCACTTCAGACAGGTGGCGAACATCAGCCATCGTCAATCTGTAAATACGAGAAGTGTAGCCAACGCAGTACTGGGCGAGAATTCGTAGTGCATAGGACAGCTCATACACTCATTTATGACGAGACTCGCGATGGTGACACGAGTAGAGCGAATTTGGACACCGTTCTATCGCAAGGTTGTGTTTGAGGATATGAGAAAGTCGCGCTTTGCGTCGCCCACGTCGCGAGGTCGAAGGACAGCTACTGCGTCACCATTGAGGTAGTAGGTCATTCTTAATATAGTAATGAGGAATCAAAAACGATTCGACTCCATCAAAATTCTAGAACGTAGAGAGAGCATGGCACCAGTTCCTCCTACGTCTTGCCCCTGGCATGTAAAGTCTATGCGGGGACGAAGAAGCTTAGAAGAGTCGAATCAGAAGGTGATGGACGAGCACTTTCGTCGTACGACTCCACTCCTGTATACTTTTGATCCCCAGCTTACGTTCTTG
Source organism: Hyaloperonospora arabidopsidis Emoy2 (assembly GCA_000173235.2). Taxonomy (NCBI): domain Eukaryota; phylum Oomycota; class Peronosporomycetes; order Peronosporales; family Peronosporaceae; genus Hyaloperonospora; species Hyaloperonospora arabidopsidis. The sequence goes on from ABWE02002719.1 coordinate 1,076, forward strand.
TATTCAGTGCTTTTGCATTGAGATGGCGATTCAATGCTTTGATACTCACCAAAATGTATCATTTTGCGCGCAGCCGTCGCTCATGTTTGGTTCTTTTTGCGAGGTTTTGTTTTCATGCGCATCGATTGAAAAAAGGGGAAAGGTATCTCGCCTCACCACTTCACCAAAGACAGATTGGTACATCCCGATAGAATGCCCCCGTCTTCGTGACAACGACAGCACGGTTTCTGTATGATGGGGCACTATCGGATCACCGTCTCCCCCATCAGATAAAAGGACCGAAATAACGGGCTGAAACTGAAGTTCCAGGACGTCAGAGCCCCGTGTTCTGCGAATGATGGCAACATCATGCCATGTAGATCTTATGCTGTATACTTGCCACGGACAGAACTTTAAGCTTGCCACGTTTCTATTCTACTGGCATTGCCGTTCGTCCAGATGAATCAAATGCTTGCTCTACTACCCAGAGATCGCAAGCGTCACCTTTCCACTGTACGTATAGCATCAGATCAGGTTACGGTCTGAGTCGCAGACCTGTGATACCATCTGGCAAGCTATCGTCCAACTACTAATTATCACATGCTGCTGTGCACGTCTCCAGATGGTTTTCAATTCAACTGAGCCGACAAGTGCGGAACTAATCTGCATAGTCCCGACGCTGCTGTAATGCCACCCGGTAAGCGGGAGTTCATCCATTCATTTACTCTATATGTATACTGTAAATAAATCTCCAGATGTCTCTCGATATTCCTATGGTAGAGTAAATCTGTAAAATCTGCCAAGATTCGATCGCGCATGTTTTCTACGACCGAGACATGTCAATTCTGCCAATTTGTCGCTCCACAAAGCTGGCCCGAAAGCTGATCAAGCTCAAGTACCGTTTTTTCTACAGCCCGTAGCTTCCTCGTATCTCCATGGGATCAGCCAGACTTCAAATTCACAAATGATTTTTTCCTGCTGCCTTCGAATACCAATTAGCTGATCGCCGATCACACAAGTACTTCAGTCGGTTCAGGGAACGCATATCGACCATCATTCAGTGATGCGTGTCCAGTACGTGGTACTTGTGGCAGCTGCGGCTCTAACTTCAAGTACTCATGGCCTTCAAGGTGTCTCTGATTCGGCCAAGTCTCTATCGCTGCAGACGACCGTCGAGGCCAAGCACGAGCCTCTTGTCGACAGCAGAACCGACCGATTCCTGATTAGCGAAAGTAACGATCTACCGCTTCTGGTGGCCTCAACTGGGTACGCGCCGCTTTCATCGCTACAGGAAGGCGGCAATGGCAGGCACATGCGTGTCGAAAATGACATCAGTCCTAGTGAAACCAGGTCCTGGGGAAATAGCAAGCAAACGGAAGAGCAGAAGCCTGGCTGGCTTACAAGAATATATCGTTATTTCTGGAGAAAGCAGTACAAAGAGTGAGACGAGGGGACACTGATGCCCAGTGTAGCTACGGTTATTCCAGCCTCGGGTCTGGTCAGTAGTTGTGTTACGTCTTGGTCTTGTGCTATTTAGATAGTAAGCGATAGACCTTATGAACTGATGATGTATATGTAGTCGATCAATCTGTTTGCATGTCATAGACGTAATATTAATTTTTTTATGTCTTGCTTGTCTATCAATTATTTAATCTTTGGAGCAGTAGAAGCTGCTGCTGCAACGAGGAAAGCACGAGTTTTTCACGTAACGCACTTAACGTTCTCTAGTAAGCACATACTAAGACGTCTACGCATCCTTCGGTCAGACATTATAGATGCAGACAGTTAATATTTAAGAAGCGGTATCTTTTCACGTATGATCAATAAGATCATTCTGAGTGTCGAGGTTTGGTACGAGTTCCAGCCACGCTACGAGGTACTAGTCTTAGCGGTCATAATACAGCGACTCCGGTGGTGCTGCAGGTATTAACTAGTAAAAACTAGCGCCGATGTTCGTGGATCAAACAAGTGGGTGACGCTGTTGTATTTACTTGATAGAGGACTGATCAGCGTAGCAAGCTGGAATCGTTTATATTGTGACGTGTGTTGTCGCGCCTAAAGCAGTATCGTTGTGTAAAGTTGCGGGCCAAAGATTCAGCTCTCACTGCCAGCGTGTCTAAATGTCAACGCAACAGGTCCAGCTGTGATAGAGCCTTTATTTTTAGCATATCAACTAGAAAACTACCTTACAAGCAAGCGCGTCAATTCGTTTGTAAATGTGGTTAATGGGGGTGTTATAAACACTATTTATAAACTCGGTTTATCGGGGTTTTGGTAGTCACCCAATGTACAACAAATCAACGAGTACCTATAACACACAGCGATCGATCAGCACTTCTCTATTCTAACATACAACAAAACACAACCCATTCCCTAGCCGCTACACACCCGAAATGGATAGTAAATATATAAAACTTGATTCTGTTCCTAGGATGGACGACTTATATCATAGGGCGAGCTCCAAAGTTTGCTCCGTCTTTCTTACTCTTTAAAGGTTCTTTGAATTCGAGCGAAATTTACCGTCTAAAATTGGACATAAGCAAAAGAATAGAAAGAAAACTATGGACGCGGCGTAGATTAAATCCTGGCGATAAAACTCGTGACGAAAGTCGAAAGCAGTGGCTTTATTAAACACAGAAGTGTCGTACTTGAGCGGAACGCTCATTTAGTCCATGATAAAGTACAATAGCTTCATGAATCCCGCCTGAATATCCTAGATCCCGTGTGTTCAGTCTTTTTGGCACATCATACAACAGGTAGTTCATCTTAGAAGACGCGATTCACTCGCTGGGGTAGAGAGCTTACGAGACCGGACCGTGGAGTGCGTCCAACTGCTGCGGTAGCACGTGAGTGCTATTCAGCACAACGGACAGATAGATGACGTTCGTTGTGATGTAATTCTGCTCCATGTAGCCGCAGAATCTACACTTCTCTTTGAATGTATGTCCTCATGTTGCTCGCGGTGTTTTGTTTGTCGGAAACGTTTAGTTGACGCCAAGAAAGGGACACAGCTCTAGCAAGCCCGGCTTGATCTACCAACAACGGCATTCAGTGCTGAAAGAGTGGACCAAAGCAATGAGCGCCTTGCTCGTCGTTCGGAATGGTATGCATGTATCTATTCGCAATACTTTATGCAAGGATATCGGCATCGTATCTGTCAGTCGGAAACCGCATTACCAGCATCACGAGCGGCAATCTCGTCCTCTAGATTGAGTCTTCAGGCAAGCACCAGAGTGTGTCAGGAAGTCTATCTATACCTCATGTCCTGTACATCCACCGATGCACATCCGCGAATCCAAAGTCTGCTTTTGGTCACGCATCGAGTAGCACATGACCTTCCGCATGATTGTGTATGCTCGAAGGTGCTTTCAAGTCGCAACTCGTTTACCTTAATACTATCACCACCAAATCAGGTGTGTTCAAATGAGGTCCACAACAATGACGGCTCACGCGGACGACGCTATGGCTCATTGTTTTTGCCACGGGTGGTGGTGAACAGAAGTTAGGGGGAATAGACTTCAGCATAGATTTTAAAAGCAAGCTACACTGATGTCGCGCTATCGCTTCACTAGCCTACACATCGACGTCTCGGGATTCGATTGTTTGAAATAAATAATTTTAAATTGATACAAACCAATACAGTCGATTCACGGAATAGGTTGGAGATATCTTAACTCTCAATATCAGCTCCGTTCAACGTGCTCACGGTCGCAGAGATCGTGGCGGGATCGATCTCAGCCGATGGACTAGTAAGGATTCGCGTATGGGTTGGTGTATCCACCGTCGGCGAATCCATTGTATCCACCGTCGGCAAATCCATCGTGGGCGTATCCACCGTAAGGATTCGCGTAATCGTTGGTGTATCCATCGTTGGCGAATCAATTGTGGGCGTATCCAACGTTGTCGCTGATGAGTTCATTGTCGACGTATTCATCTTCTTTCACCTAGTTATCATTATCGATGAGAATATCCGAACGCGCTCTGACGTTGCCAAGAAGATCGTTCGAACTTCCTTCCGGATCTTGTCCGTAGATGGTTGTAGCTGTGACGGCAGCGAGCATGAGGCAAACAAGGAGTTTTATCCGAAGGTGGTGAGGAGACTAAGAAGGTCTTGGTAAGTTGTAGAATGATAAAGCAACCAGACGCGCAAGTCGGACCGGGACTCGAGCGCATCGAATCAATTAAATCAAAAGCAGTTTCGTAATCGTCCAGGGGATGACCTTTATACCACACTGTAGCGATCGAAGCGAACGAAATCCATGCTGTTGATGCCAAAGAAATCATTCGAAATGACCGGGACAGGCGCATGTGGACAGATGGATATCAAGCAATGCTAGTTACTCTGAGGCAGCGAAAGTTTTGCACCTTTCTCAAACATTAAATGTGAAGTGGTTCTGATCTGAATTACTTGCTGTACTCGAATAGTAAAAGGCCATGGTTACATTCTTCTCTCGGTAGCAGACGAAGCCCTCTCGATCTAATGTCTCTTTATTATTTGTGTATTATGTGTCGTTGGCCACACTTTGTTGTTCACGGCGTTACCGAGCAGGAACATCCCCGTTTCTCTTTTTCATATTCGTCTGTATAGAAAAGCAACAAATCATCAACGAGTAGCTTTAACATGCAATCTGTCAGCACTTTCATTAATCCGCACACACAGCACAACCCACGCCGCCAGCCCTCAAAATGGAACATGAATATACAGAACTTGATTCAGTTCTATGGACTGAATTACTTATATCAAGAGCGAGCTCCAGAGCTTGCTCCCCTATCTTACACTGTCTACAGATATTGTAGGTTGACACCGCACACAAATATACCCCAACTACAATAGAAGTCTTACACTTGTTCAGACTATTTTGCTCCGATTTAGCTAGACATGCGCTCCTTGACTCACGACAAACAATATTTAAGAAGTGATTTTAAAAGGGGATTCTTAAAATGCCCGGTCATTTTTGCAAAATGCCCGCATTCAGACGATTACTTAGTATGTCTCTTTTCTGGATGTATGCATCCCTCTTCCTTCGCAGGTCAGACAGTGAGATTGGCACCTTCTTCGTCCGATCACCCTCTCCGTAGCATAAGTTACATGACCGACACTAATTGTGACATCGCTTCCATGCTGCCGGTATGTCTACAATAATTGCCACCTCAAACCAGCGATAAGATCACTGGCGAGCTAGACACCGCAAGAGGAACATCGAACAAAATTAGTGAAAAGGTAATTTTCTGTCGAGGATGTAGCTTTTGCCTATGCGCGTCGAAATGGATTTGCTCTGCGTATAGAAAGGCACTTCGAGTACCGAGTGTGCATGGAATGCGTATAGTGAAGGAAGGCATCATCCAAAATCCACCGACCACCTCCAATAGGCGGAAGAGAGCTTCTGCTAGAGTTGGAAGCCCGTGCAAGATAATTGTTCGGTCGAGGAGTGATACTTATTGGTTGGTAAAGCCGTAAATAAGTATCTCGAAGATCTGCAGGCAAGCGAAGAGGAAGGCTGCTGTACCTGGAACAAGACGCACCAGCCGCGCCAAGTATGGTTTACAATGCAATGAAGCTTTACAATAGCGGTACGAAGTCAGTCATTCTCGGCCACAATCGGCACCGTTCAAACCGTGTAAATATACATTAATAAGTACCATCGCCTTGGGACATTGCTTGTTTGCAACCCGGACCGTTGTTTGCGCGATGCCCGTGTTCAAATTAAGCAACCATCGCACATAATTCGTAGGCATGCGATGCACATCAGCAGGGATGGCCCGCGTCGGCATCCTCATGAGGTATAACCGTTATCACCGTGTCCACGCGACCTGTCCTATTTGCACACGCTATGGTAGTGGCTGGACTGTGCAACAACACAAGGGTTGTGCACTACTTTTAAAGATACTCAAGTGCTGATTGTGATCGCGGTTTTTCAGCAGCCACGACGCGGAATAGCCTAATCATCAGCAATTCCCGTTACTGCAACCTCGTTCAGACCGAATGTGACTATTTAGGCTGCGACGGAACGTCAAGCCACGAAGACTGGGGCAGCACTTTGCCAAGGAAACAAAAAAGGTGCAAATCTCACTGTCTGACCTGTGAAGAAAGAGGGATACATACACCCAGAAACGAGACATCCTAATTAATCGTTTGAATGCGGGCATTTTGCAAAAACGACCGGGCACTTTAAGAGTCCCCTTTTAAAAGCGGACAAAAAGATAGATATTTTACGAGCCATCATCAAATACGCATACGGTTTCTCCAGAAATACTGGATAAAACCCGTCCGACTTGGTCGAGCATAAAACCCACACAAACGTTTCTAACAGTGTCAAAAATAACCATGTCGGCCGACGAAGAGCTCCAGCAAGATCAAGAGAGCGTTGCTGCCCTCTCTCGCTGCATTGAGTGCGGCGGCTTTGGTCTAGGGCTTGTAACGAATCCGCAAAAGGTCTGCACTCACTGCGCACGCGTCAAAAAGGTCTTTTTTGACCCAGATAGTAATAAATTCTGCCGGGACGAAGGCTTTGTGGACATTTCACCCTCGGCGGACGGCGGTGTGTTAAAAAAGGTCGAGTCATTTCTAACTCATTTCTATCGGTGGACTTGTATGTAGCGGCTCGAGTTTTTTTGTATACATATACTTATTCGAACATGGACTTGCCTTTGTATTTGCTTTATGTTGTTACTTGGCGTATAGATACTCCGCGAGGGACAAGGCGGGAAACAACAGCTGGAAGAAGGCTGTCCGACGTTTGGTACGAGACAGCTTTTATGTTGTTTTTCTGACGTTATTAATTGTTGTCATTGACGTCGCTTTACTGACATTCTATGACAATATTACTGACGTTTTTGATAGTGCAATATGTGGGCCGCTTAATGGACGGCTCTATTTTTGACACAACGTACAAAAGTGTATCGTTCAACTGCATATGATAAAAAGTTATTTCTTGCTGACCTTTTGTTGTGTTGCAGACGTGACATGATTGACGGTAAGCACGTCGGTGGAACGGATGATCCTTTCGAGTTTCAATTGGGTCGAGGTGAGAGCGACGAAGGTGTCGCTGGAGAATTTCAAGAATTCAATTAACTGACTGAGAGTTTTGTTTGGATGCGGTTACTACAGAGAAGGTGATTCAAGGGTGGGATATTGGTGTAGCAACGATGAGCGTGGGCGAGGTGGCTCGGTTCATCATTGCTCCAGCATATGGATACGGCCATGAGGGGTTTGCACCGAAAGTGGAACCTGACGAGATGCTCAACTTTGAGATTGAATTGCTGAGCTTTAAGGTGCATGTTCTCCATGTCGGATGTTGTAAGGACGACTGATGATATTGATCGATGGTGTCGTGCATGGCTTGTTCTTTAAAATAGGACCCTTTGCCCCGCTTTCCAACGCAAGCAGAACTCGCTGAATCTCGCAAGAAACAGGATGAAGAAGACCAAAAGTTGCTGGAGGAGAATCCTCCGCCTACAGTTGGTGCGTTCGGTCAGGTGGTTGTCTACTGGATGCGGAGAATGCTAATTTACGCACGGTCTGCGCTATATGTACTAGATGAACGCATCGAATGTGCCATGGAGCAGAAGGAGAAAGGTAACGCTCTGATTGCTGATCACGATTACAGCCAGGCGCAAAAGTGCTACGACTCGGTACGTTTGCTTTCGTTTTTCCCTCTTCAAGGTGACAGTTGGTAAGAGGGGTCTGCTGACATTTGTTCGGTCTTAGGGTTTTGTGCACATCTTTTTCGCAAAGGAGGAATGGGAGAACTTAGTTTCCCAAAAAGACAAAGACAAGGTGAACAAAGTCAAGCTGGTGCTTTACCTCAACCGAGCACTATGTAAGATCAAGCTTGGGAAGATCGAAGATGCGCTGTGGGATTGCGATCAGGTAACTGCAAGCTCAATGCGACCAATCGAGATGAATAGTTCTGATTGAATTTGTGCACACAGGCGATTCTGCTTGATTCGAGCAACAGCAAGGGCCATTTCCGCCGGGGTCTAGTGTTTACCGAAAAATTGATAGGCGAGCTGGAGAAGGAGAGCAAAGGCGAGTTCTGGATTGTCGACAAGGGCTTCGAGTATGCTTCAGAGGCAGAAAAAAGTTTTGACAGGGCGAAGCAGCTTATTGGCGACACCAACGATCGCAAATTCGTACATGCGTTGGCCAACCTCAAGCGAAATCATGTACGTACCTCTTCGTATGAATGTTGATCAGTTCTAGTCGTTTCTGACGTGTTGAATGTCTACTGCCGCATAGGCGCTGTTGAACAAGTACGCTGCCAAGTACAGAGAGGACGAGAAGAAGCTGTACAAGGAAAAGATCTTTGACCGTTTGGAGGCTAAGAATAAGGAGCTGGAGAAACTGGAGAAGCAGAAAGCAGCAGCCGAAGAGTTTGACGATATGCCTGCACTCGAATGAGTGCTAGCCTGCTTGCTGCAACGAGGATGTAACCTCGATATATATCCTTGTGTCAACACTTCGTGCTTGCGCTCGTTTCATTAGAAAGTGCTAATTGATCCTATCTTTCGATGGATGTGAGCAGCTACAAGCCCTGCTCATCATCCGACTCGATATCGCCGTACTGCCACATGCAAAGACGCTGCTTCTTCGCAGTTTCCTGGGCGTCAAGCAGACCGTCGACAACAGGTTTCTGGAACGGCAGGACTTGGCGAAGTGCCTTGCGGTCTGTGCGCAGCAAACCGGCTTCAACTAAACTGCTCGAGACACTCTTGCCTCCAGGCAGGTAGAGGGAGACCTGCATACGACCGTGATCGCCCACGCTGTGAACGCAGCACGAAAGAATCTTTCCCCACGCGATTTCGCTGAGACGCATGGCAGCCCCAGCTCCGAACTCGTCTGTGGCCGCCAGTGGCTTGATCCAGGCAAAAGTAGCCTCTTTCGCCTGAGGAGGGAACTGCAGCACGTCAGCATCAAGCGGACGCAGACGGTTGGCCGTCACGGTCGTCATGTTACCGTAGTCGAGGAAGCGAACACGGGCAGATCCGTCTGGGTGAACGTACTCGACCTTGGCACGGTTCCAGGCAAGCCCTCCGCCGTCATCGAAGAGGGCAGCACACACGGCATTGCGACGAACCTCGAAAGCTTTGCCGGCAAGTCCGTGCGTCTTCGAAAACGCTTTCATCTTCTCCTCGACAACGGCGCAATTGCGGTCCCCCACATTCTGGATGTAAAAGTGGGTACCGTTAATGATCTCGGAAAGCTTCACGCGCGGAATCACATCATCCTTCGTCTTCACTCGTGTCTCCTGAGCAGCCTTGACTGCAGCTTGGGCATCGTGCGTAGCCCAGTACTTCTTCTTCTGCGTCTTGGCACGCTCCTCGGCACGCTGAAGCACGTTGCCCAATGCAGTGCGTTCCACACTGAAAGAATCGACCCAGGCAAGACCTTCTTCGAGCAGACGCAAGCCAAAGTTGTGCTGGTCTTCACGCGAGGCCTTACCGCCACCATTCTGAACCAAGAACAACGGACCAAACGCGTTACCACCACGGTCCATGTCTTCAATTTCCACCATCACTTCACGCTGCATGACACCACGCTTGGTAAACAGCTTGGCTTCTTCGCCCAGTGGCTCTGCAGGCACGACGATCAAACCTTGAGCTCCATGACGGGCAGGCTGCGGACACTTGACACCGGCGATCATGAAGTTTATCAGACAATTTTCCTTTGGAACAAAAAGCTTCATACGCGTGGCCGAGTACACGTGCTCCACCACAGCGCGAAGTGAGCGCTCACGTGTCAAGAATGGCAAGAACTGCTTGGCTTTCGTCGCATCAAAACACAGATCCGTCACACGACGCGTAGCGGCCGGGGGCTCTCTTAAAGAGTGCAGATTCTTCTTCTGCGTCTGTGCTTTCGTCTCAGCCGTCACGAGGTCGTCGTAGTATTCGCTCTTCTCCTCTTCGGGACGATGACGCACCACCTCAGCCAGACCAGCAGCGACGACGTCAACAGCGAGATTTGCACCCTTGGCTTGTGGATCCTTCTTCAGTGCATTCGCCGACGGCTCAAGAAATACGGAGGCAAACAACATCACGTCACTCTGACCTGACGGGCTGGGTTTCTCATACTCCACCTCAATGTGCACAGTCTTGGCAATAGCACGGTGGCGCAAGAACTCCTTGGCTTCTACCGCGTACGGTACATTGGTCTCACCACGGCGTTCGTTGCCGAGACGTGGCGCACGTAGCGAGCTCAAATAAACCCGCTTTTCCTGTTCAGCTGGCGTGGCTTCGTCTGAAACGTAGACAACGAGGCAGTCACCACTAATCACTTCCACAACAGTACCAGTAAGGTGTTTGGCAGAGTGCAGCGTGGGCGCTTCATAGTTTCGCCACACCCGCAGCTTCTGCTGCTTGGCACTTTTCTCTGCGGTGCGCATAGCCGCTCGATCTACTGCACTCGTGAACGACGAGCTCCAGTCCGCCATCCGTGCAAGTCCATTTTTCAATAGCTCAACACTGATATTGTGACCTGAAGGGTGCACAATACTGCCGAGCAGATTCCCGTGCTTGTCTGCACCTTCAAGCTTAAGCTCGACGTCCCGATGCAGCAGTCGCACTTCCGTATAGTGCTTAGCTTCCCGCGCATGTGGCGCCGGGGAAGCTTCTGGTAGTAGTGTCCGTGAAGTACCCGTAGATGATGCTGGTACTTCACCCACTGGATTCAGACGAGGACACTGCACACCTGCCAGAGCAAAATTCACGAGCTGCATTGAAGGCTTCAAGATGACGCGAAACGACGCCCCGTCCCGCACACTTTCAATCAAGGCCGGGACCAAATGGCCCTTGAATTGCTGGACAAGTGCCGAGCCATCAGCCCCACTCCACTGGACCGTCACGTTGGGGTCACCTTCAGCATACATGCCTCTTTTCTCCACTATAGCTTCGTGCTCGTGGTGGAGCATCGTCGCGTGGTCCACACAGATTCCGTCCCGACACTGATCCAGCGACTTGACCTTGGCATACCCTGCACGTGCTTGAACAACACAGAGGTTCTCTTCGTTAATAGTACTATTAGTACTAATGGACTGGAGGAGCCAGACCGAGCCAAAGTCCCGGTTGATACTGGCTACGCGGTACTCGACTTGGAACCGCGCAGTTTTCCCGACGCATAGTTTACGCAAGTGTTCCCGACTGGCCCAAGCAAAAGGCTCGGAAACTTGGTCCGAAGAGCGGGCGAGTCGTGGAGCCTGTAAGGATGACAGCGTAAGTACGAGTTCAGGAGGCGGACCATTTGCGGAGGTGCCCATGAGCACGAGCGTGTCGCCGGAGAGCACGGCCTTGACGATAGCTTGACCTGAAGCCATGTGTGAGAGGAGGAGGGAGGAAGGAGAAGGCGGTGGTGGGTAGGTGGTATTCGGGATGGTGGAAGTGATTGAGATGTGAGGGAGCGGTTTTGGGTTGGGTTTGGTTTTTGGGGAGCTGCTCGTTATGGTAGTGCTACTTTTGGAGCGGTTTGGGACGTGACACGTAGGTGGTATGTGTTTCTAGAGGTAGAAGATGTCTTGTGTGGGGGGGTGGCGTATTTGTTTTTAAAGACATTGAAGGAGGGGTGAAGTGGATCGAGTAGAGGGGTGGGATGGATAGAATAGAGTTGCTGCGAATAGAGTTGTTGTGGGGACTTGGGCGACTTGTTTATAGCAAGGCACTTATGTGGAGGGTAATATCTACGAGCTAGGGTCGCAAAACGAGATCGGTCATTGCAATGGCAGTGAATGAGCTTTTGTGTTTATCGTTATGAAGGACGCAACGTGGTTCAACTACTGACTGGCTTCAGGCCACTGTAACACTAGCAAATTACATTGTTTAGGTAGTAAATGAGTGATCTCATCTCATCTCAGCTCTAAGGCTTCAGCTAGTCACCTGCTGACCTTTTCCGTGCCAATGCCTTGCACAGCCATACCAAGATCTGGTATGACCGTTCTGAAGTTATTGTCGGTATTCGCGCCTCCTCCACGTAGCCCTCACTCACTTCTTACTTCTGTGGCGTCCCCAAAATGCCCACGATCCAAACGACCTACTTGCATCCTCAGTGTCGAAAACCTCGTTGTCATTGCCGGCCAACTTCTTGCCTTCTTTCTGTAGCGCCGAAAACTCGTAAGCAGTCGAAGCCACGGTACGCGTCATGCTTCAAAGGAATCGGACGGTCCTACCGCCGACACCGGGCTCATGCCTGGTCTTAACGTTCGTCCGTAGGGATGAAGACTTGCCGATTTGGGCGCAGCTTAGACGCCATGAGTTGTGATTGCAGCTAGTGCAGAAGCGAAGGCGAGTGCCATGTACTGGATACGCATGGCAGAAGGACAGGCAGAGGGTCGACTTAAGAAGTGCTGGGGGTGGTTGGGAATTCGGTAAATTGGTTATGAGAGCAAGTGGAAGAGTTAGTGGGGAACTAGAAGAGTTTCGGATGATCTCGTGGAGACATAGCATCGCTGATACGGGGCTGTAGAGAATACGGATCGGCCTCTCTATGTTCGGAATGTAGCCCACTGTAGTTCTGAAGCTGCATGGATGTTGTTGACAATATAGTTGCTACGCTAAGAAAGTTCAGGAATAGCAGATGGAAACACGACACGGAAAAGAGGGAGCAGCCTTCGTACTTTACTCACGGCCATCTGCTTCCTATTTCATGCAGTCGTGGCTGCAAAACCAGAGCAGACTCTAACAACGAGTATCCTAGACCTTAAACCGTCGAGATGGATCAAGAAACAGGTGGTGGCCAAGTCGCACCGATACGAAGATGTCCCATTAGGGATCCCGAGGAAACCCCGGTATTACTTGATCTGTCACTGTTAAGGTACATTTCAGGTCTCACGCGACTTGCGTTATCTGGGTTGCGAGCTCGCATGGCCTACGGTCGAGCATCAACTTGAAGCAAGAGATTTAGTCGATGATATTGCGGTCGTCAGCTGGGGGGGCATGACTACCGCACCTTTAACAAGATGGCAGATCGACTGGCCAATTTTGCGGTGGATTCCTGTACTTCGGTTCAAGTGCATCTTCCATCGGATCACCGGGTCGTCAAGGAGGTTGCAACATTCCTTGACTCTGACGTTCATCGCCGGCTTGCAAATTTCCACAACGAGCTTTCTGATCCCCGGGGTTCCGCGGCGACTGGTTTACAACTCGAGCAGCGTACGGCAGCTGTCCGAGGCCTACTACTTCCGTAAGATATACACGTAGTTGTCTGCGCGAAACCTCGTTGCTAGCAGACCGGATATAGCGGGTCATTCGCGTACCTGAATATACCCCACCTGCTCACTCACGACGATGTCTTATCATCTAGCAGCAATCATCCTGTTGTTACGAAATATTTGGGAGCATCTACCGGGAGGCACGCACTTGTCGCTGGCCAGGTGGTGCACTGGGTATCATCCACTTGAAATCGGTACGTTGTGCTGCGCAAATCTCAACCTTATGTCCCGAAGCATCTGACTTGCCAGAAGTGAGAAGCAAAACTAATGCTATTGTGGTGCTTACACTCTGGATTCGAGGGCATCGAACTTGACTGGAACCCGAACGGATCAAGAATGGACTTCTGCTTCTGACTTTTCCGCATCTGTAGTTGTGCATTAGTCTAAGACAAGTAGGACAGCGTTGGTTCGTGAACTTAACTGCACTGCTGGCAACTGAAGACAACTGGTTGGTTGTCTTGCAGTGGAAAAGGTCCCATTGCGCATACGGAGGCCCTCTCTAGCTTTAAAATGGAGCAGAGACTTTGACAATGGCCATAGCTGCCCGAACTGAGCACAAATAATCATAAGACCAGGTAGAGGGAGCGCGCCGTGAGTGTCACAACAGGAGCTAGTGTTGGAAAATAAATGGATAGACGACCACATGTCCTTAAAGCATGAACTTCTGTGTATGAATGTTAGGAATATGCAACAGCTTCAACTACGACCTCAGTCCCTACGCAGTGCTAGACCGTTATATTAACTTTGGTAAGGGTGATACATGATCGATGCCGTAAACTGAGACGTCACCACGAAAGACGAGTTGAGTTGGCTCTCGGCTTGGTAGCGAAGCAGAGCGAGCCATGTCTTACTTGTCCGATTCGCTCGAATCGCTATCTGCGTCCACGATGGGTTTATCATTCACATCCACCTTCAACTATGGGTTAGTGGACTAGCTGTCGGACGAGCTCACGGACGAGCTGTCGGACGAGCTGTCATCCGAGCTGCCGGACGAGCTCTCGGACGTGCTGTCGTCATCTTCCTCTTCTTCTTCCTCTGCAGCCTCAGTCTCAGCATCGTCATGATGACCCTTCTTCTTCTTGCCTGCTTGGGACAAGGCCCGGAGCGACCTCTTGCCGTGTAGCGCTGAAGCTGCGTGGCCAGTCGCCTGATGGTTGTAGCTTGTCAGGAATCGGGTCGTCCTGCCGTTGACATCGAGCTGGCCTCTAGCTTCGACGCGCGACCGCAGGGATGAAGACTTGACCGAGTTGGGTGAAGCTTGGACGCCATGAGTTGTGCTTGCAACGAGTGCAGAAGCGACGACGAGTGCCATGTACTGGATACGCATGGCAGAAGGACGGGGTAGAGGGTGCTGTGGATCGACGGACGAGCTGCTTGATAGTTGGTAAATTGGTTTATGAAGAGGTGGTCGGGACACGAAGAGTTTTGAAGATGATGTGGCGACATGTGCCATTTTTTTCGGAGAGTCCGTAGCTCGATCGTAACAAGTGGACGGACGCTCGGACCAGCTTCAAGAAGGGCAAATCGACAGACGATGCCGTTCTCGATCTCGTCGGGGGTGGGGCATCTGAAATTGTCGTGTGGTCGAAGTTGCAGTCATGTTAGTACCAGGGTGAATTTTAGTGTGAACACATGGCTGGAGAGGGGTATCTGCCTGAAAACAGCTTGTAGCACGGAAGGCGGATTTCTCACCTCGTCGGAGCAACAGCAGGGATCGGTTGCTTAAGAAAGCGTGCTCGAGCTTGGAAGCCGCATGAAGGCTGTTGGTTTATTTGTCGGGCGATGTGATGACGTGGTAGAAAGAGCGGGTAGTGACGCTATTGGGAAGATCGACACCACTACTTGTACTCGTACTACGCATGTCATTGTATCCCTCCCCCCTTTACATTGTATCATTCGGGATGTTGTCGTGGGCATGGCCCGGTTCTGACGGCCTGTATCCTTCCTCGGTCGTACACCCTGATACGAGTCAGTTGATGGCAACTGCGACGTTTGTGTACGACAATGTCCTATCCATCGATTGTGTTGTCGTCGCGAATATTGAGACCATCGAGAGTATGGAGAGGAGAGTAAATTGCATCATCAGGACCAGATCGATGCAAACTTTGCAAAACCAGGACTAGCCGCAAAACCAGGACTAATTAGAAATAGAAACAGTTTTATCCACCCGATAATGTTATTTGTGTGGTTGGTAAGTTTGTAGCTTCAAGCGTTAACGATAAAAGAGACAGGTGCATAACATATCACCAAGACGTTCGTTAAAATGGAAGCGACCGAGTTAACTGCTATTTACAGTGCAAATAAACTGGCTAAGGGACAGACCTTCTAGACCGGTGAGCATGCAACACATTTCATTAAAGACTACTGTTTCAACCATAACCGGCAGTGCAAGGTGACAAAAAGCAGTGGCAGGAGCAAGACGTATGCGTGTCCTCAAGATGGATGTCCGTGGGAGACTCGTTTGACGAAGAGAGAGCGAGTGGGTGAATCTCCAGAATATTACATCTCTACTCTAAACGATCGTCATTTTAATATGCGCATGGCCATCGCAAAGCCTACAGAACAACAAATTAAACTGATGTCGACTTTTGACGCCGCGATTAGAGGAGACAAGAACATCAAGCGCAAGTCAATTGTGTCAATTGTGCGTGCTCGTGATGGTCTTAACCTCCAGAACTACAGACACAAGATTAACAGAGCCAAGGGAGCTGTTGTCGAAGAGATGGAAGGTGAATGGAGTATGTCATTTCCGCTTCTAGCCCCGCACTTGGTGGAATTAAGGCGCGCTAACCCGGCCAGCGCTGTTGCGCTAGAAGTGGACCAAGACAATCGATTTTTTCGCTATTTTGTGTCTTTTGGTGTGTGCATCAGCAGTCAATCTTATAACGTTCCTGTGGTTGGGTTTGATGGAACACATTTGCGTTAAGGAAAATACAATGGCGTGATTTTGTCTCTCGTGGGACGAGACGGAAACGGTCAAAATCTCACCCTTGCCACAGCTTTCGTGCACGTGGAGAATAAAGACAATGTCGCATGGTTTTTTATTCACTGTATTAATGCTGGAATTAATCTGGTCAATGTCGCAGTGATGTGTGATCGTGGAAGACTTCAAGATGCAGTAAAACTTATATGGTTGCAGACGGGTGTTAGCATCCAACTTCGTTTCTGCACGATTCACATTTTACGTAATCTGAAGCGCAACTTTGGCTTTTCTGGAAGTGAGTTCGAAAATGCTATTTGGAAACTTCAGTCCGCAGGGACTGAAGTAGACTACAAAGCTGCTCTCACGACGATCCGGACAACCTTCGGAAATGATGTCTCCAGATATATCGAAGACATCCACCCGATTACCTGGACAGTATTTGCCAATATGCCGATGGAATCTGGTGATGCAACCGCAGGCTCAAGTAACGACACGAACTCGAGTCTAAATTCAATTACGAGCATGCGTAACCCTGAAAATAACGACCCACCAATGTTACCATGTCCTCTTTTCGGCTGGCGTACTACAAACTTTGTCGAGAGCGATAATAAGACTATGCTCGTCAACGGAATGCGTAATGCAACGCCTCTTGAGGCGCTAAAAATTCTAGCAAAGGCGGCTATGAATAAATTCAGCATGCGTCAAGATCAACTAGAGAAATGGACAGCTCAACACCTTACAGTTACTCCTCGTGCTCGAGCTCTTTATCAAGCTGAACAGTCTGCCGTGGGCAATTATGAGGTGGCTAGGTCATCTAATGGGTTATGGTTTGCATCAAAACAAGGGTATGATAAATATCGGCGCATTGAAACTGAAGCGATGAAGTGCTCGTGTTCTACGTATGGACAAATGGGCATACCTTGCCGCCACCTACTCGCCGTGTTGCATGCGACTGGATCTACGTGTGACGTGACTGCAGCTTTTCATCCATCGTACCTGGTGAAAAATTTCAAGCAAGGATACGTCGGAAAGACAATCGAATTGGTTGTCAGTACCAAGATCCGTGCAGTGTTGATGTATCCACCACTACTTACCAAGAATGCTGGAAGATGGCAAAAAAGACGTATCGGCAGCTCCGGGGATACAAAACCCGAAGTTACGTACAAATGCCGCTTATGTACGCAAGCAGGGCACAACAGGACAGCATGTCGCCGCCACGCAAATCCCGCTAACAGGAAACCAGAAACAATTGGACATGCAGTTGATTTGGAAGATGTTGTGGGATCTGTGATTTCCGTTCCACTCGTCGCGACAAATTTCGAGAAGACCAACACCACTCTATCCAAAAGCTCTGCTCGCGGATCCATTTCTTATATACTCAATTGATTGTCCAGCTTGTAGCTCGCTAACATCTATAGTTCGAAATAGACATTAAGCTTCAATTTTCAACGTCGTATATGACTTCACCAACGATATGTACTGTATGAAATAAATTACACAAGATATTACGTTGCTTGCTTCTAACATACACCTAAGAGGATGATAACATGGCAGTAGAAACACGCTGGGTGCTTAAGAGCCTTTATATCATGGTTTCTTGACATAAAGTCTCGTAAGAACTCAGCGTGGTCATGGTTGATACCTGAGGTATCAACCATGACACAAAGCATTCTTCAGCCTGCACACCCACTCAGCAAGCTCATACCTCAAGGTGTCAGGGGTCGCTTCTAAACAGGCGTGACCTTGGATCTTGTTGACACGTGAAACATCATGTGTACTCTTGACCGGATGGCTAATGCCTAAGCAATATAAATTCTGAACTCGTGTACAATTAGTTAACAGTTCCATTATAACTCAAGTCGTACCGAGCCATCACCATGCTATACTCAGCCTTATCCCGTAGATCCAGTTGCTTCCCTCTTCATTATGAGCCTGAAAGGACGAATCGTTTCCGCACAAGCGCACCACTTGGCAAAAGCGAACCCGGTCTTGTGCTGATTCTAGTGCTTGCTGCACACAAACGACCAGCACTGAATCATGTCGGGGCCCACACGTCCCTAAAATAGTCAAATTTATAAACGAAGGGAGCAGACTTTCGAGAGGAGCGACCCGTGTACTTTAGAAATTAGCGTAGGCGCGGGGTACGTCACCAGTGGATCCGTCCCCCATCGCGGTGGTGTGAGTCGCTGTCGGGTGGCAGGCAGTGTTTTTCCTCCCTGACATACACACACACACACACGCACCACATACACAAAATATAAAATATATAAAACATTAGTCGACTCCTTGCCTCTACAACAGATGAATTCGTGATGTAAGTAGATAGATCCCGGTCGAGGCAGTGCCCCTTTTCCGCCAGTAGGCGCTCGAGAGCGCTAATTGGGAAATGAAAGGGCATCCAACCAGACCAGTCTGACTAATAAGATAGGCCCGTTCCCAATCACGCAGGTTCCTATCACATGTTGCAGTTAGATAGACAGTGGTACACTGTTCTATTTCTAATTGGTCCTGGTTTTGCGGCTAGTCCTGGTTTTGCAAAGTTGCATCGATCTAGTCCTGATGATGCAATTTACTCGAGGATGGATTGATCTGTTGCGGACAAGTTGGTGGGCTAAAGGAATACCGACCCATTTATCGTCTTGAATATCAACGAGTCTAATGAGTCGCTCTAGGAACCACCAAGTGAGTTCGATAGCTACTCGACGAGAGTCGCATCTTCTGGAAAGACTCGAATCGTTACCCCATCAGAAGCAAGAAGTAGGAAGATCTGGGGATGCCATGCCCGACGTACTTGATAACATGATCAAGGCGAGCTTTCTACTACTTTATTCACGTTTGCACATTGTGACTAGCCCTCAAGGTATTAATGGTAGCTGGACCCGTGTCACGCATGGCGTTTCGTTTTGTCCCTTTCTTCAGTGCACATAACGCGCGTCTTGTTTCGAGGTGATACTCTCGTGAGTGAGTCGGTGACGTAAACGAAGTTATGACAACGTCGTGTCAGTACTAGTACGATACGTTGAGAATGGGATCATCGCAGCAGCTTTAGGTCATAGTTACGTTATGTCCCTCGCCAAGTTGTGCACGATGTCTGACAAAAGATGCATCCTTTCGATTTGTAAGTGGATTCACCCTCAATTTGTGATGCTGTAAGTAATTATACCAATAATGGCAAGGCCAAAGTTGCAAGCTCGGATACACAAAACATGGGTTCAATATTGTTTGCACACATTCAATAGCAGCAATAGCACTTCAACTTGTTCGTCTACAAATATTGTTGAAGGTGACGTTCATTGAGATGGTTCTAGAGATCACTAATGTCCGGGATGGATACGTTACTTTCTACACTACACGGGAATACAAGTTAGGAGGGGGCAACCGACTGCTACTGTGGTGAGGTGTCGACCAAGGATATCCCATCCAAATGGGGTACTCGCCAAGCACTAGCGTCACTGAGCCGGTCAAAAGCGGCGTCAAGGTCGGGTCGCACCTGTTGGTGCGTGAGTGTCCATTGCCCGACGTCACTGACCAAGAATCTGGCGAGATCAGCCAAAATGGGTCGGTCGTCGTCCGCGGACGTCTGGAACGAACGAGAAGAGTCCATAGCAATGTTGGCGGCTCTATCGGCCATCTTGTTGAAATCGCGGTAGTGGTGCGTTCAGCTCAGTACGCCGAGGCTATCCGCACAGCGCCTCGCAGATTTATAGAGCATGCGAAGACCGATGTTTTTTGGTGGACGATGGTGCCGTAGCTGTCAGATGATCATGGTACTGTCCCCGATGACATGGAGCGGAGTGTAGCCCTCGGATGTAGCGCAACGTAGACCATGGACGAGGCCCCAATATTCAGCGGTATTATTCGTAGTGGTAGTGCTAACATACGACATGCTGGCAGCCTAAATAAGCTCAGCCGCATTAGTGTCGGTATCAAGCCGAATAATAACCGAACCAGCACCACCTGGACCGGGATTTCCCCTCGATCCTCCGTCGAAGAAGAGTAAATAGACGCTACGAACCACCAGAGGGCGCGGACACTCACCAGCATCGTTAACGTGCGCTTGTACCAGCATCATGGCAAGCTCTGATAGAACACGGGACCGCGCAGACGCACAATCGTCAAATTCCTGAACCAAAGCCCGAAGCTGCGTGACCTCACTTAGAACCGATCTGTTAATGATCGCCCGTAAATTCGCTAAGGTAGCGCCCTCCTCTAGTCGTAGCCGGTGGCGAGCGAACCATATAGCGTGTATCGTAGAAAGATCCATTAGCTGCCAAAGCAGTCGGGCAGCATCATATAATTCGTCGAGATACTTGTGCTCGTCCTCGATCTCACCCAGAGCATTCCGGATACTAGCCTACGCCTTTCTTGGCGCGTCCGGAAGATCAATACTGAAGGCTGTAAGCTGGAGGACGTCATCCAAATTGTCTCCTAGCGATCTCCATCGCTCCCGATGGTCCTGCCACGCAGTAGCCGCCACGGGACAATCCCAGAAGACGTGTTGAAGGGAAGCCAAGATAAAGGTGTCACACGTAGGATGCGGACAAGACCGATCGCCGCGGTCAATGTTCTAGAGATTGAGCTTGTTAGCGTTGATCCGAAAGAATGTCTGCACCATAGAAGCCGTGGCACCAGGGACCCGTTGGATGTCCCGCCAGTCGAGCAGAGACATCGCGTCGTGAGTGGGTCGAGAGGCTACCTTGAGTCGCGCAATAGCCGTGTCTCTATTCACAACACCTTGAGAAAAGCGTGCACGCCGTACAAATGCGCTATACCTACGACGACGGTTCATCCATCTGCCCCCGTTCCCATAAACCTGAACGAGTCGAGTCAAAACCGGATGCGCAAGAAAACGAACCTTCGCCTGAGGAGTGTGAAGTGCCGCAGCCCGGTCACAATCCGCCATCGATTAGACAGGGAGAGCGTCCCTGGTCGTAGTACCCTCCACATGGACGATGAAATTACCTTGCTCCAGGCGACAGGTTTGGTGCCAATGAACGGCTGGACTGACCGTCTGTAAAAGGTCTCCACGGTGGGTTGCAAACAGTAGTTGAGGAAAATTGAACAGCAGAGTCTCGCAAAAATTCTTGGCGCCTCGTTGAGTGTGAGCTGAAAGATTGACTATCCCACAAAAAGATGATCGTACCCCGTAGAACCAACCGCCATAGAATCACATCACCAAGCGTGCTACATTGGTCCGTCACACGCGCGAGAAAATCGGCTTTATAGGCCACCCCAGTCGCACTACGCAGCCATGTCGATGTGTTGAGCGATGCATAATGGAGCCATTCATCACATAGTGTACCGCGAAGAGCCGACCGTTTGGATATGATCGGCCGGAGCGCTTGCAGCGAGGTCTCGGCCATTGTAAAGGAGATTTCACCATCCACCCATTGAGCGTCGAGCCAATTACCTCGCAAATTCATGTCGGAGGTGCGGATGATCGCAATCTCGGCCACGAAGTGCGAATCACGGAGTGTATTCCTGACGACCGTACCCCTGGCCGCCCACATTGTCCTAGCCCAGGAGGTCGGGCCACCCACGTCATCACCGTGACCAGGCGTCAGTTACCCCAAGACGCTCGGCTAAACGTATGTCTCCAACTAGGCGACCAACACCCTTTGAACCAGTAGCCCACCTGCCGACTGTAGCACCCACCATAGTGAGGAGTGAGGCCCGTACATTAGGTAACTGGATACCCTCTTCATCCGCCGGAAGTTCAGCCTGACACTCGCCCATCCATGCACGGCATGAGACACCATCCCGACAACCCCAGACAAACTTCTTGAAGAGTTGCTGCAACGTGACCACCACCGCTTGAGAAGGCCAACTGTGGCGTGCCACAAATAATAGTTTAGGCATGAAGAAAGCCGATGCGATCAGAGCTCGCAGACGAGGCGTATTAGATTTTAAGCGAACCAGCGCTAGTCGAGTAGTAAGAGCGCGTATACAGCTCGTCCAATTCGCACTACCAATGGCATCAGCGCCGACAAGGACCCCAAGATACCGGCAGTGTTCACCGTCACGCAATACCTTTAAAGCACCGAGCTCGGTCGGGAAGGCTGAGGTCCCCGGTCGAAGTGAATTAGCGATGGGCTTGGCAGCATTGACCTTCAGCCCAGACGCATTGCCAAACATCTCGAGGATACTCAAGACAGCCTCCAGTTTGGTGGGGGAGCGGATATATACAGCCTTGTCATCGGCAAACCCACAAACTTTGACCTTCAAAATCGCGGAACGGGTGGTCAGTACAACCCCGGTCACCTGGGTGTTCATCTCGAAACGCGTGTAAAGAAGATCTAAAGCGAGGATAAACAGCTAGGGTGCTAGCGGGCAACCTTGCCGGATGCCGCAGGAGACCTATAGACAATGCGAAAGATGTCCATTGACAGAGAAGAGACAGCGCGTACCGGCTTGTAAGAGGTTGACAACGCGTACGAATGCGCCGGGTAAGCCGAGATACCGTAACGCGGCCAGGAGAAAACTCCGACCAAGCGAGTCGTAATCCTCAGCAAAGTCGAGTAACAACGCCATGCCGATTGCGTTCTGCTGATCATCGCGAGCCGCAAATTTAGCCGCCTCAAACAAATCAATGACATGGTTCATATCCCTGCCCGGGACAAAACCAGCCTGCAGGGAGTGAACAAGTGTCGGGAGGTGTTGCCTCAGGCAGGTTGCGAGAACACGAGTAAAAATCTTATAGTCCGATTTAAAAAGCGCGATTGGGCGGTAGTTCAACGGAACAGCAGCACTGCTGTTCTTCTTGATACACGAGACGTGAGAATCGCGAAAAGTCACGGGAACAGCCCCGCCCTCCAGCCAAATGCTGCACAATTTCGTAAACAGTGGAACAAGACCATCAATATGGTCTCTTACCAGTCGTTCCCTAGCTCGTCCGGCCCACACGCCTTACCTCGGTGTCACTTTCTGATAACTTGCGCACGTCCACTTTCGTCAAATGGTCGCATAGCCCCTCGAGGCATTCGACGCCAGCACGGGAGGGAAGCGCAGCAACTAACCGTCGGTCAGATCGGGGCCCGCCGCAGGTTGCTGCATCACACCTTGCCATCCGTCTCTCATGACGTCAGGAATCCTGCGAGACCGCACCGACCCATGGGCAGACGAACCGTCCAAGGAAAGACAGTATTGTCCAGAAATTTATTGGAGACACGTCGAAAGAAATCACGAGTAGAGCGACCGGGGTGATGCGTTGGGGACCGAATAAGGGACCGACGTTTGAGAGCTTGCCACCGAGCCCGGCGATCCGAAATTGGACGTCGAATTGAGGTCACCGTATTGCAGCAAGCCATGTCACCTGCACCGGCACAGCCCGATATGATGACAGGAGGGACTACCGCAGCTTCGAAATGTTTTTTTAGCCACTCGTTTTACCTTCCCTCCACCATGAGGATGATCTGGCGATAGCCAGATGTTGACTTGCGACGCGAAGCTCGTTTGATCTTCCAGGCAGCTCGTGCGAAGATGGACCTTGGCTCCTTCCTACCACATTGCTGTAGCACGCGCCTGGCGCTCCACCCCAGTAACCCTCGCCATTGCAGCGTCAAACTGGGAATATACAAACGCGAAGAAATTGGATGAGACTTGGGACGCGGCCTCCGTAGCATACCGAGGCAGCGGATACATTCGTTGAGGACGTTTAATCCGCACCAACGCGTCCGTAGAAGCGATGCTCACAGCAACACCGTCGTGGTCAAAGGATGGACCAGAAATTGATGTGGATACCGCACGGATACAGTCAACGTGTTCACCACAGAAGTACCACCGATCAAGTCGGCTGCTGGCATGCCGCCCCCCCCCAGCTAGAGTGTAATGATACGTATGATGTAGTTGATAAAAGACGTCCACTTCTTTTTCGTCCCGAGCACGAAGAGCCTCGTCGTCCAAGGCATCAACCAGCACGCCATCGGACAGCAACGACCGCAGAGCCTTGGAATCATAGGCCTTCAGCGGAGTCAGATAGGAGCGATCCATCAGAGGATCAAGGGTGCAATTAAAATCACCCGGGAGTAGAAGGGGACGGGGTGCCGTAGCAATAATAGAGCCTAGTTCTGTGAATAGAGCTTCTCGGTCTCGCGCTCCGGACGGGGCGTAGCAGTTAAAAATAATGTGTGAAATTCCATGTAGATCAGCAGTAACCGGCTTCAGTCGCTCTCCCGATACGGCTGCAGATTCAAAACAGATCTATATGGGCGAATGAAAAGACCAACACCACCACTTCTCCCAGTTTTCCGTACAGAACAGGCGCTCCAGGCACTCAGCATTCTTCCCTATCCAGCACTCGCAAACCCCCACAAACGTAAATGATGAGCACGCGCGTCGTCAATGTCACTTTGGTCGACACGAGTCTCTCGTACACAGACTAAGTCCGTATAGCCGTACTCTTGGCGTTGGCGAAAGTGGGAAAACTAAGCATTTCGACGTCCATGTCGTCGACCGAGACTCTGAACGTTCTGTGTCAATAAGCCGAGCGTGTTGTCGTGACCGACACGATGGGACGGAAAACTGCAATGCCGACGCACTTCTGGAGCACGAACGCCGTCAGTCTGTTGACGGCCCGCGGGAGCGAAAGCGGCAGTGGTGGGACGTGATGTCCGAGTCGTACCGCTCACAGTCACCGAGGAGAATT
The DNA here is from genome assembly GCA_000173235.2 of Hyaloperonospora arabidopsidis Emoy2. Classification (NCBI taxonomy): domain Eukaryota; phylum Oomycota; class Peronosporomycetes; order Peronosporales; family Peronosporaceae; genus Hyaloperonospora; species Hyaloperonospora arabidopsidis. The sequence continues at coordinate 25,818 of ABWE02002719.1, forward strand.
TAGCATCTACGGTGACCGGCGTCGTCTCCATGTTTGACAAACGCCAAAGCGCGAAACTACGACCTGGTGGAGGCAATGTCCGCCACGAGGAGCTGAATGTCAGCGTTAGCTTCGTACACACGAGCCCTGCAGTCTTACAGTCACTCTGCGGAGGAAATAGGTGCGGGAGCAGGAGACTCACAACCGTTAAGGCGAGCATCTCAGCAATGGGTAATTGCAGGCCTGTGGTTTCTAGAAGAAGGTCGGGTTCGACCTGTTCGAGATGTACCCATCAGCTGACTGCATCCGTTAAAGTCCAGCGCGCTCGGCCATGCAGGATAGCGTTGACAGCCTTGATACAATCGAAGCAATGCTTGCGAATCGGCGAAGGAAGAGTCCTGTCGGCCGCGTGATGAATCATAAGCGCCAATTGAGATTGACTATTAACAACGCTGCCAAGAGCGGTAAACAAGGACGATGATATGCCACGTAGTGCCAACACGGGGTAAGGAAGGTGCCGAAGCAGATCTTTCAACGCGTCGACGTGAGTGGGAATAAGACTTTGAGCGTTCATGGGCTGCTGTCAGCAGGAGCGCTGAGGCTACCGGTAGACCTTTGTCGATTCTTCCGCATCCAAATGGTAATAGCGGATACGTTATCTCCCTCGCGACGCTTTTGCTCAGCGCGGTCACTAAGGGACAAGCTTCGAAGCTCATCGGCCGATCAGACAAGAGAACGGAGCAATCGACTTTGCAAAAAAGTGGCCGCCGGAGTGTCGCATCGTGATTCATATCACCGGCTTTGCAACCGGCTGCTGCAGCATCCCTCTTAAAACGCGTGCTTGCCGACACGGAGCAAGCAAGCTGTGACTCAACAGGAAGAGACGGGAGGAAAGAGTTATCGACAGCAACTTCCAAGCTTTGGGGTGCAATAGCAGCCGAAAGCTGGGGCGATAATGGGTCCGGGAAACGTCGGGGGGGCTAGGCGACAGCAGACCGGTGGGGTCTGCATAGTCGTCTCCGTGATGGCTTGTTACACGCTGACGCAACACACGCCTATCGGTAGAGAGAGGGCCATCGCAAGGCTGGGTAGATGAGTAAATGTAGTCATCTCAATACCGGCAGGAGTGTTGCATGTCTCCGCAAGCTCATCATGATGCATCGTGGACTGCAGCTGCGCTCGAGGACCAACCATCGAGCCATCCAAGTAGCTTAAGGGGGCAAGGACAATGAAAAAGATGAAACGGAACCCGACGGAAGCTCCTGGGAGTGTACCGGGTCCGAGGATGCCAAAACATAACCGTATCTCCTGACATATTATCCAATGTTAGTACGTCTGCCCTAATAGGGGTTGAGTCGAGCCATCCTCAAAGAACACGGGCGTCGAACTCGAATCAAGTACATCCACAGAGGGAAGGCATCCCGTCTCGACCCGTGCGAGAAGTGCGTTTAGTCATTCGAGGGAGACGGAGAAACCGAGTAGTCAGCAGAAGGACTCACCGTTGGGACCGCTGGTGGCGAACGCAACCCCGACCGTCCAGACGAACTTGCCGCAGAGGACATCGAAACGTCACAGGCTTACACAGAATCACTGGTAAAACAGCGCGAGTAGTGTCCTGAGCCTGGGGAGAAGGGGACAGATCAGGCGACAGCGGCTCTCCAGCCGTACCCTCCGGCACGGTGACCTCCGGCTGGACTGCGACCGACCCTTGCTCCGTCGGCACTGGTATAGTGCGGTCCACACAAGAAGCGGGATGTGGAGATGGCACCGGATCTCCCGCACGCCTGCTCACGACAAAGGCGTGAAGCCAGGCCGCCACCCGGGTCCGTGCAGAGACCTCGCTAGTCGACGGATGTCCTCATCGACACGATGCTGAGTGGCTTGCTTTAACGCAGCCTCTGCAACCTTCCGGGCATCAGCCTCAGCTCGCTGGACCCCTTCCCGCCGTAGACGATTCTTGCGCTCATTCTTCTCGTGGCGCAGGTGAAGAGCAAGGGCTGGTGAAGTAGCAAGACGAAATCGCTTGAGCTGCTTCACCAGATCACTTGTGGGTAGAAGTAGCTCGACCCCTGTCACCAAAGGCGCCGAAACAGTTACGGACACAGTGCGTCTGCTCGCAATAACGTCGGGTGCGACAACCTTGCAGTCCCGACGAAAGTGCTTCGTGCCAAGGCAAAGCTTACACTGGGGTCGCGAGGTCGTCTGGGGGTGACGCAAGAACGCCTCAGTGGCCGGAATCCCGTCGCCCTCAATACGAAGCTCCAGCGGACACTCCGTACTTGCAAAAATGACTTGCCAGAAATGAGGGTCAAATAGCGCAGCTCCTTTATTGTCAAAGGCTTCGACACACAGAACCGGTGTCGAGTTGATGCGCAGAACCAATCGCAAATCGTTTGCGCGGAGGTGTCGGAACGATCCAGCACTTTGAAGCGATACAACATTGAAATACCGATCGTATTAAAGCCCTTTTCCGCATTTCCTGCCGTCAATGAGCCAGTCGCACGCAGCACAAGCGTACCTCAAGAAATAAGAAAGGTAGTGTCTGCCCACATGCTCGATAGAAGGGCGTGAGAAACGTAAATTTGGCTACTTGAGAGTGTGCCGAGCACGTGCGACCAGTCACATCAGTCATAAGCGCGGCAGCCCGCGTCAGCTCGCCCTCATTTGCAGCCGCCGCGTGCAACGCATGACAAAACTGATACGTAGTGTTGAGCTCGTGTACAACGTAGCCTCGAGGTAGGCGAGCGTAGCGCTTATTACAAAGTCGGCCACTTACAATTGATGCGTCGAGGTTCCGTTCGCGCAGCGTCCGAGTTTCGTAAGTAAAACGGGTGGAGAAGCAAGATAGATTGCTTTCGCCAGCCACGGTCGGTAGGTCTCTTTCTCCAGCGCTGTAGGTGAACGTTGTTTGCCGTTAAGCAGCCGCCAGCAATCTTGACGTGCGCACTCGTATTCACGTCGGTACTTGCTGGCGTTAGCGGCTGCAGCCGCATTGGCATCAGCCTGAGCCGCAGTAAGAGCAAGGAGAACCTCTTCGCTTGTCTGACAGAAGATGCCACCCATCGACGGCAGTGGGTTCTTTCTGGCGAAGAGACTGGAAACACCTGCCTTGTACCAAGTCGGAGCAGGTACAGGAGGGCTAAGAGGACAGGACTCCGCAGTACCCGGTGGTGGATGAAACGAAACACCACTGGCGCTCCCGGTTAAAACGCAGGCGACTGGAGAGAAGGCTCCACGGCAGCCTGATGCGATAACGGGCCCAGAACCGCAGCACCGTCAGCACCAAGGTCTCCTTGGGCGATGGCATCATCAAAATCAGTCTTCTCCTGATGCGCAAAGGCGGTGGACTGATGCGATCCTGTGCGTCGCTTTCGAGCCATAGTAACTGGCAGAGAAGTAAATCACACTTCGTAGGTTTGTTGTGTGGCAACCTTCCAAGATGCATAAATCAGCCGAAGAGTCGCTTGTGCGGTAGGCCGCAAATCAGGAAGTGTTCTTTCCGTCCATCCATTCGTCTACAGTACCAGTTAAGCAGATTTCACACGCTGAATCACACCATCTCGTCATCTTCAGCTCATGTCTTGGCCTACAGCATCTCAAACCATTGCCGAAGTGAATCGGACAAAATCTCCGGTAGCGTCGTCGACGCCGGCAGCAACACGTAGTACGGGAACGGATAGTTCTCGAGATACGGGACCATCCGCACTTTGCCCTTGTCAAACGTGACGCTTTGCGTATCCAGAATGGACGTTTGCTGTTGACTGCTCATACCTTCAGCTGCACCTTGGTCAACCACGAGCAGCACAATGAGCTGCTGACGCTCCAGAGCTGTCTCGACCAGTTTGCGGATACGTACGCGGCCATCCGAGTCAAAGCGGCCATCCGAGATGAGAAACACAATCTGCGTGAACTCGACTGCACTGCTGGCAACTGAAGACACTGGTTGGTTGTCTTGCAATGGAAAAGGTCCCATTGCGCATACGGACGTCCTCTCTAGCTTTAAAATGAAGCAGAGACTTTGTGTAAAGGACTAAGCTTTTTACATGTAATTAACCCTTGATACTTGTTAATTAGAATATTATCATAAAGGTTGATAATGTTCGTAAATATTACTTTAAGGGGTAATTTTCAGAACACTCACCGATTGGCTGATATGAGTCACTATTTCAGCCAGCTCTAGCGGTCCGATCAACGATAGACGCGCGCAATGAGTGGTGAGCAAGACTTTAGCATACATTTTGTAGATAATTATAATTAAGTT
>ABWE02002720.1:0-30043 GCA_000173235.2 Hyaloperonospora arabidopsidis Emoy2
AGCCAGGAGAATCCACCTCCACATCATGCGTCACTACTGAATGATGCCAAACTGCTTTTGAAGCTTTGCCAGGTCGTCAGTCCCCTCTACTACTGCTTCTTTCGGGCGACTGCGGCGCCAGAACATGTCAATCAATGGCCAAAGTGACGAAAGGATCAAAATGGAATCTGCTTCAAGGACTTGTTGGTACAAAAGCACAACTCGAATTCGAGTTACGTTGCTCCAGTGCAACTTAGACGAAGTTCTATAAACATGTTGGTGATGACGCTGCACACCGTCGTCTACCTTTCCGACAGACCCACCTATTTGTCAACAGCGACATAGTCTTCTGTGCATAGTAGTCACCGCACTCGTGTGTTGAAAATTATTTTCTCCCGTGATCACCATAATAATGCCAAATTCCTTAGGGATATCTGACCATTCTGCCAAACAGCCTATCCTTGCATTTCCTGGCTGCATTTATTATTGTAAGAACTTCGTTCGCGTTTCATCGCGCGAATCATCCTACTGATGATCATAGTTTTTACATGCAGCAACATCGAGCCGAAAAGGCACCCAAGGCAACAACACATGTGCCTTACAACTTGCCGGTCGTTTGTACCGAACTGCTGCAACGATGTACAACCTCTGTCTACGCTCGACTCACGGCAGGAGTGTACCACCGCGCACACTGGTGTCCTCTTTCCTCTATTGGAAACACTTTTAATCGGTCGAGCCTGTTGCTCATCGAGCACTCCCTGCCTCCGAAGCTCCTTTGGTGTAAGTTAGCGCTGAAACAAGCTGTAGTCATGTGCAACCAAAAAACAGCACGCTTGATTTTGATGTCCTCATTTACCTGCACGAGCTAGTTTCCGATAAGTTTTCTAGTGTTTTGCAGTGCACAACGAAGTGTACGCGTTATTGTACCCATTTTCAAACGTTATCGTCACCAATAAAATGACTAGAATTTCTCCCACATTACCACTATTGCAATGTCGTATCGGTTTGTCCTTAGGTGCAACAATATGCCGCTTGTAGTAGCGCATATGTTGTAACGTGATGCAACAGAACCGCGTTTGGTCTCTTTGCAGTGTTGCTGGCGTCTATCGGGCATTATAACACGGTATTGTCAAACTTTGACGTTTTTATCTAAAAACGCTCGACTTCTCTGCGCTTGCTCTACCGATTGCGGCAATGTACCCGCGCCGGTAAATTCACATCATAGTCAATCTATTGGATTCGGATCAATGCCAGCAACGGGTGAGAAGTATGCTAACACTTGACAGCAGCGGCGTTGGTAGCTTGCGGTATGCATGAGCACCGATGTGTTGTTCTACGATATGCACGACTCGTCAGCAATTTAAAGTCACCACAGCTTCATGAAACTAATTCTTTGCACAGCGCGAACGATAGTTCGTGGCTTTGATGTATATGCTACGGTCTTTATGAGCAAAGGCCATAAAGTGAAGGATTGGCACTTAGAAAAAAAGAGGCGCGAAATGAGTTGTGGCGAGCACCGGAGATACCAGACGATCTATTCTGGAAAAATGATGCAGCATGTTAGCGCCTTGCCTTAGAAATGTACCTACACCCTGTGCAGATTCGCAACATTTGTTGCTTGTCCCACCTCATAGTAAAGGGGTATGAATCTATAAGCACTCTGTCTGTGATGCTCCAATCCACGGCGTCTTCGGTTCTTCGGTCAGCCATCGACCAAATCTCTCCCATATACACCACGCCGGTGACACTGCCAAGGCCTTATCACGGCTTGTCCACGGTCAACTGGATTAACTACCCCATCCATCTTACTAGAAGAAAATGTCAAATGGGGAATACACCTCGACCATTGTTCTGCTTACTCCTGCTTTTCGAATATGCACATGTTTAAGATGGTGGACGCAGCAGCATCGCATAGAGCATAAACCATGCTCAGGGGAAAGCACTCGGCTACTTTCAAAGCTCTTTGAGTCGAAGGAGTGTAAGTCAATGAACCCCAAGATTGCCGCACAAATAGCATTTACGAATGCAGATAAGATGCAGCGACATCTAGCAGTCTCAAGGGATTACTGATTTATCAGGGGTTTGTACTGCAGCATCGGCCATTAGAATTTCAGATCTTGCCTACATCTTTCGAGAAGTATCCATCTCTTTTGAGTCAACAAGAGAATCTGCTGCGCGGCAGTGTGTGCTGACAAGAAGGTTGCTCGCATGCGAATAGACAAGAAGAGCGGACTTGATCGCTGCAATACCTTAGTTGCGAAGTCTGTCGAATACGCAGTCTTGAATTGTGCGAAGTCTGTCGAATACGCAGTCTTGAATTGTATAGCCGAGAGACTATCTCATTTTACTTATTTGAAGCGCGTTGACATTTCACGATTCAACTCCGGGTGCGGGTAGAAGCAAGCGTGCATGAGGCAAAACAAAGTATGATTGAGTGCATAATGAACTGAATCCAATAAAGGAAATTGTAGCATTCAGACACATTGTCGATGTATGGGACAGCAGGCTCGTCGCGAAATGCAATCTGCACTATAGGTCGAACGTGGCAAGATCGCGTTCCAACTGAGCACGATCGATGAAATGTCTCGAGGTCCAGACCGCGTTGGCGGGGACAGAAACGGAAGAGGGCAAATGACGATACATGATTACTCCCTTGATCGCACTGTGTTCGCATATTTGCCAAGGACGACAGAACCAGCAGGAAGCAAGGATACTGGGAATCGCTTAAGGCGATGAAGCAGTTGTTTCATCGCTGGGGTCACCTAATACGGGAACACTACACCTTGAAACGACGACTCAAAGCATCGGTATGCATTTACATACACGTCTTTATGTTGCACCACAAATAGTGCCTACAACAAAAGATTTGTCAAGCTGGTGTCTCGAGCCGTTCTGCAACTGGTTTGGTATAAGCTCAATCCAGCTAACTTCACACCATGAAGGACCGTCCGGTGCGTCAGGCACTGAGATCAATTCCATCTTGTAGAGCACATCTTATGTTCGAGTGATTGTGTGGTTTGGTACATACACGAATGTCGACTGTACGGGTGATTACATGGTTCGAAAATGCAGGCTAGACTGATTCGAGATAAAGGATCTTTAACATCGAGCATCCAGGGATTGGATTTAAAACGCGAATCGGCACAAAGGGTAGGGAATCGGGTTTTATGTGAATGTACCAGGATGGTGCTGCTTAAATAGAGCGGACCTTGACGAAAGGAACAAAAGGAACTCAATCGTCAACACCTGACTCCATCCAACCTTGCTCTAGCTCTTTCAACATGTCATCAATCAGCTGCCCAGACGTCGCTTGGCCTAATACCAGGGACTGCCCGACCGAAATTACTGTTACCTTATTCCCACAAAGAATACGCTTCAAACATCGCATTCAAAAATGAGATCTGCGTTACCTGTCGGTTCACTCATTCTGGTGAACCTTAGCAGCCAAAAAGAGCTTCTGAATGGACTTCCCGGCGTAGCGGTTAATGTGCTCACAGTACGTATTCATCTGCTTGGTGATCAGAAGCGACTCGAGACGCGAAGGCTGATTTACCGACTTGAAAAAGTTGGGGTCCTCCTCAGGAACGAGCTTGTCGCCGTTCTCCCGGCGAACCTTGTTCTCCTCCCGCTGTCGATTCTGCCACTGCTGGTAGGCGGCGCGCTGCTTAGATAATGCTCGCTCAAATCCCTGGAATTTGTAGTGTTCCTGCGCGAGCTCGTCGGCCCAAAGCGACATGTTCTTGAGGCTGTTCTCCAAATAGGCGTTAGTTGCCAGGTCCAGACGCTCGAAGCTGCTGGCCGAGACGCTGTCCTCGGTCTGATGCAGCCAGCACGTGACAATGTCGGAGTTGCGAAGCTCAATGGGAATTTCCTCCACCACCGTAGCTGAGCGAATATCAGTCTTAGCCAAGCTCTCCTTAGTAAACGCACCACTTTTGTAAGTGTCCATAAAAGCCTTCGTAAGGCGCACTGCGCGCAGACTGAGTGAACCTTTGGATGTCTCTGCTGAGTCGTAAATGAGACAGATGGCGTTCGGACCCAGCGACTTCTGGTTCTGATACTGGTGCTCAATAAACGAGGCTGTGCAAAAGGTGCCCATGGCCACCGACTGGTACCAACCCACCTTGTTGTTGTCCATGCCAACCTCACGAAGACTCTTCATCATGTCAAGCTGGTACTCATCCGTGCCCTTTCTGCGCTCGCTACTGGGCAGCGACGGAAAGCTGTTGGTCACCTCCAGCACTTGGTCCTTGTCCATGCCCAGCAATGATCCAGCCACGCCGCCTGGGAGGCTTTCATGGCAGTGCTTGATGATCTGCAGCAACGCCACCCCCTCCAGTGCTACGCTAGTTACGGGGTTCACACCCTCGAAGATGTCAACGTCCTCTGTAGACTCGAGCACTGGAGCCAGTGCTCTAACAGGAGAAGAAGAACCAGATGCATCGTTACTAGGGGCGGCAACGGCCGTGGCAGCAGGCGCCAGCGTTGGCGTCGTGTCTGCGAGGCCCCAAGCCATGGTCGATAGTGGTTCCGGAATAGATCCCCCCTACCGGACGACAGACTGACTGGCTGGGCACGATGGGGGATGTTTGTAGCCAATGATATAGATATAGCGTGGTCCATCAGCGAATTATAATTGATCTTCAGATTAACATAAATGATTGGCCAAAATGGTGAAATTGCAAGGCGTGTGGTTTTGGTTGGTGGAGACTGCCGCCTGCGAGGATCAGGCCATCGACTTGACATAAGCCAAGCGAGTTTCGAGCTACCATGCCCAAGTCCAAGAGACAACGCACGAAGACGCTGACGCAGGCGAACAAGAAGGGCAACGAGCTGAAGAAAAATGTGGTAGAAGCCATTCGGAATGCTGTCGATACGTACGAGTCTGCCTACGTCTTCAGCTTCCAGAACATGCGCACCAGCCATTTTAAGGATGTGCGTATGGACTTCAAAGACAGTCGCTTCTTTCTCGGCAAGAACAAGGTCATGAAACTTGCGCTCGGACGTTCCAAGGAGGACGAGTATGCCGAAAACCTCTTTCGCCTGTCCAAGGATGTCAGCGGCAACACCGGTCTCCTGTTTACCAACAAGCCGCGCGACGAAGTGGTGGATTACTTTGCCAAGCTGTCAGTCAGCGACTACCCGCGTGCTGGTTTTGTGGCTACTGATACGATCACGATCCCAGAGGGCCCGCTGCCACAGTTCATTGGCAGCATGCTCGAGTCGCTGCGTGGCTTGGGACTTCCTGTGGACTTGAAGAATGGCGTCGTCATGCTTAGCCGGAACTACACCATCTGCAAGTCCGGCCAGACGCTGACTCCAGAACAAGCCAAGCTGCTTGTGCACTTTGATCACAAGCTGGCTGAGTTCAAGCTTGTCATGTTGAGCGTCTGGTCCAAGGACACGTATGAGCGGCTCTCGGCTGATGACGCCGTGACCTCTGGCGAGGACGATATGGAAGACGAGGATATGTAAATTGAGAATAAAGATGCACCAATTCTTTGTCCAAGCTGAACCTGTGTTAGGTATGCACGCAGATGGGCATTACAAGATGCAGAATGATGACTTCTCAGTGTAGCCTTTTTGCATCTAGTAGATTATGAAGCGCCGCGATAGTCACGACCAATCGATTGCACCACGAGGTAAAAATGCGAAGTCAAACGACGGTGAGTCCATTAATACCAGCGCAATTCGTTACAGGTTGGTCAACTGATCATCGCTCTTGCCGTTGCCGTACTTCTCCACACTGTGGCGCAGTTGTAAAATGACAGCCTTCGTGTCTACAGCCTTGAACACCGAGCTTCCAGCAACAATCATGTTGGCACCTGCCATTGCTGCTGCATCAATCGTGGAGGGGCCCAAACCGCCATCCACCTCAATGTCCAGTGTCGGATACTTGGTGCGAAGAGTCTCTACTTTCGGCATCATGTCGGCCATGAAACTCTGCCCACCGAAACCTGGCTCCACAGTCATGACCAGCACCATGTCCACGAGCTCTACGAACGGAATAGCAGCTTCGGCACTCGTTCCTGGCTTGATAGCCAATCCAACTTTCATACCAGCGCTACGAATCTGCTCGATGAGAGCCTCCGGGTCCAGAGTTGCTTCCAGGTGAAAGGTGAACTGGTCACCGCCAGCCGCTGCCACGTCGAGCACCCACTGCTCTGGCTTCGACACCATCATGTGGCAGTCAAAAAATGCCTTGGTATGTGGCCGAAGCGATTTAATGACGGGTGGACCCCACGAGATGTTAGGCACAAAGTGGCCGTCCATTACGTCCAGATGCAGGTAGTCGGCGCCAGCTGCTACCACCTTCAGTGACTCGTCCTTGAGACGCGAGAGATCGGACGCTAAGAGCGAAGGGCCGATCTTGCACGTGCAACTGTGGCACATGATTAAGAAATGGGATAAGCGGCTTGAATAGGTAAAGACGCCACGACTGAAGCGAGGTATGCAATGAGATGGTCGAAGTCTTGACGATGGCCAGCGAAACGTGATGACACTAAAAAGTCGTTGCGTGGATGTAACCTTGCTATAGAAATCCTTGTAACCCATGCTTTTTTTCATGTAATTTCTATCGACTTGGAGTTCAGGGCATCCTTTCACCCAATAAGAACAACCTACAAGAATTACAGCACACTTGGTCGCACAACGAGTGGCACGGCACGATGGCGACTTCCCAGCAGATTGCGGACCTCGGTCGCAAGATCTTCCAGCGTCTCCCGCAGCGCCACACACCATCGGGCAACAAGGTGATCAGCAAGCAGCTCAAGGGTGACAAGGTGGCTTCTTGGTTCAACAAGCCGCTGTTGCTGCGTCTCGGCGGCAATGACCCGAACTATGAGATTTTGAGGGAGGAGCGTCTTGGTAAGCTCGACCAGATGAAGCGGAGGGGCAAGTCGATTCCCAAGAAAGGGGCAGGCAAGCGGTCGAAGAAGTAATCAAGGGCTTTGGTCCAGCAACAGCGAAGATGTCGGGAGTGTCATTTTGTTGAGAGTACTCCAGCCTTACCGATATGCGTTGGACGCCATTTATTTTAATGGCACTCCGATTATCGGTAGTAGTAGTTTGCACTTAAAACAGCTTTACCACCACTAACCCAAAGCTGTTCCACGTCTTTGATTGTTCGGATAGAAGTCAGCTAAACCCTGGGATGACTTTTGCTAGGTCAGCAACCCCTTCGATGACTAATTTCTTACAGATTTGGTTTGAACAGCGTAGATAACATGTTTTCAAAGTCCGTATGGAATATGCTAATTTCGTAAGTACGATCGTACCATAAATGTACCGCTTTCAGCGGTGACCACTCGTCACTATTTGCAATAAATTAGCGAAGCAGCGGAAGGACCCAAGGTTCTCGTCATTACGAAGCAGCAAACATGGGCGCCAACGGCCAGGCAGTGCAGACGATGAACAAGAAGAAGGTGAAACTCCTCCAAAAGAAGCGTGCGAAGATCCGTAACCAAAAAAAGGTGGGGTTGCTGCAGAAGGGTAAGCACACGGTCTTGCGCAAACACCGGCAGTCCAAGAAAAAAGAGCAGAAGGATGCCAAGCGCCACCGCATCTACGTGGAAGGTGAGAAGAAAAAGCTGATCGAGAGTGGGCTGATCACCACGGAAGATATTGCGAAGATGGAGGCGGAAACAGGCCAAGACGAGACCAGTAGCGAGGTAGCCGCCATGGATGTGGAGGAGGAAGAGTAGACGGAAACTCTGTACTTTGCTATATAATGTTTTTAACAGCTTGAAGTGAAGGCTACGTCTGTATTGTCATGTGTGCGCCTATTGTACAGCTATCGTGTGCAGGTCGTTACAACCATGCAACGCCCCTTGTGCGGTATACACGGCGTTGGAGACCCCGAGACCCAATGTTGGTGCATCATCTAGTACCTCGGACATGCATTCATCCCTATGTTGAATCTACGCAGCACACATAAGAACCGCCGATCTGGAAGCAAACGACGAGGTAATTGACGGCTGATGTATCCTCGAAGCATATACACGAAACACGATGTGGTCCAACTTTGCTCGCCGAAATGGGAAGCATCATCGTGTGGGCGACCACCCGTATGTGGAGCGCATAAATAGATGAAAACATGCGTACCTTTACACGCCGTACTATACACGATCCAACTGACCTCATTGTTCTTACCGGCATCGCTACCATTTACCACCTAGCTTTATGCATGTAGCTTCGACATATACGAGACCCAGTCTCGGGCACCATGCTTAGCCACCACCGAATATGAACGAACCAGTGTCATCGACGGTTGTTGTCGTTAACGATACAGCATCTCGCCGTCTACCATTACCCATTTGTACGATCTCTGACATCACGAGCTGACAATGCATTATCCACAGCGAGAGTTCGACCGTAATATGTTGTAGCGAGCCCGGGTGGAAAAGATAATGTGACTGTACGTAAGTCTAAGTCATACACACGCATCAACGCCCGCCCGTGATGGCTTTAAAAAGATTAAGTTGTACAATTGGCATGTAATCAACTGACCCGAAGGGTGAAGCTATTAGTGACTGTGCGCAAGGTTGAATGCCGAACTTTTAAATCGTACTTATCTCTGTGTGTGTGTGTCTGTGTGTAAATAACGCGGTTAGGTATACCTGACTCGTACTAAATACGATCTAGCCTGTCCCCCTCATAGGTATATAGGCACATCCGGAGTCACTCTTTGGCTAGGTCACTACTTTGGAGCATAAACGTGATTGACTTAAAATCGATTTGAGGTGAATATGATCACAAAAGCAAGCAAAGGCTGATCGCGTTGCTTGAGCATAGTACTGTAGTACTGGTTTAATACAGACATTGAGAGCATCATACTCATTCTTCAGTGACTGCTGTTGTATAGTATTTCACATCTTGATTCAGTTCTCCGAACTGGGTTACTTGTATCAAAGGGCGAGCTCCAGAGCGTGCTCCCCTATCTTAGTTTTAAACTCCAAGGACAGCACGCTGGACGAAGAGAGTTCAAGAGGTAAAGCAAGTCAGACGTATCAGCATATTGCGTGTGATTGGTGTTATTAATAGGCTCAGTCCTTCATAGAAGCACCATGACGGTTTATGTGTACCACTTTAACTCGAGTATGCAAGGACGTGGGGCATTATTTTATTTTCGTGATTAAATAGGGTATTCTAGATTTCCAATTATCAGGGGCATTATTTTTATTTTTCAATTATCTAGGGCATTATTTTTATTTTTGTGATTAAATAGGGCATTTTTTCCCCTTATTTTCTTAGATTTATATCTAGGGACTGACTAGGTAGACACCCCCAACTTAAGACGTGGATACCCCCTGGATAAAAGATAGGGAGCCGCTAATGAGCCTTCACCCCATACATACATCAAGTAATTGGATCTGAAACTGCCTAAATTGTCAATTTGTTTTGTTGTAAATTTCAGAAATAATGTCCATTCCATCTCATATCACCTGCGCTATCGTACTACTGACCTCCGTTCTTAACAGCAACATGGAAGGTATTAACCAGATCAAAGAGGAGCTATTTTTTCTGTTGACGACGCTTGTCACGCGCTTGACGAGATGACACTGCCGGAAGGCTATCATACTACAATTAATCGGCAATAAAGGGTGAAAAACATCAAGGAAAATGAGGTTAAAGCAGTGAATCTGCAATGCTCATGCAACGCTGTCCACAACAGGCGATTCATGAAGAAGATATATAATAACACTCAAGCATTTCTAGAAGGTGAGCAGCATACAACATGTGTAGTGCGTTTACGCGCTCGTCTATCTCAATGTTAATGTGGGGGATGGTCTGAATACGTTTGTACCGTAAACGAAGTGCCGTCGTCGGAGCTTTTCGGGGTGGTCCTCTCAATGTTTTGAGAGACGTGGTGTAGGGTGGAATGGTATTTACCTTAAGTAAGCCGGTGCAAGCCTACCATTTCAAGTGCTCTCACCCGTCGGAGGGGCTGCTCTATGTGGAGCTGCTGATATGACTGGCTCAGTCTCGACTGTGAAGATTTAGAAATTAGAAGCATAAAAGTAAATCAAGCAATTTGACAGTTTAGGGAGTTTCAAATATAATTACTTGATTTTGTATGGGGTGAAGGCTCATAAGCGGAAAGTGAAGGCTCATTAGCGGCTCCCAAAAGATATTATGCTTATCGTACAATGCCGGTGCCCCTCTGACAATTAATACGGAACTTTTACTCCTGATGAATATTGTGGATCCCGTAAGCCTCAGAGCGATCGCCAGCGCGTCCAAGTACGTAATCAAGGAGGACAAGGTAGTGTTGTCGTTATTGTCGTCGCAGATTTGACTGCTGCACCGGCGGAATAACAATCGCCAGATCTGGGTACGATAAATTGATGAGAAACTTTATACAGAAGTAGATATTTGACTACTTCACCATATATTTTTTCTCTTTATCAATACTGATGTAGATATTCGGCGATGTGTTATGGTGCGTTACTGTAGCGTCTCCAGATACGGGCAGAGCGAAGATAATTGATGATATACAATGCTGTACTGTAAAAAATTAACTCCCTTTGCGCTGTAGGATAAGAAAATTAAATCGTTAGGGCGCATGCGCTCGACGATGATGTTCTCACACGTAGCAGAGTCGTGGGAACACGGTCCTGTTGACCCGAAATGGTGATAAAGCCTCCGTCGGAACTGCAGGATCCACCAAGCAAGGTACTGATATTAAATACCAGCACGAGCGATCATGAAGGCCTAACAAGCAGTGAGAGTTTATTAGGTGGGCTCTGCAGGCCACAAAACCACAAACGCCTTCGAAAGTTAGCGTGGTGGTATCTGCCTATAAAAGGCAAGTTTTGCTACTCGTTTCGTAGTCCATGATGCTACACATGAAGGTTCGTTCTTGTTACGGTGCTGTAAGCCTATATATCTAATTGTTTTAAATAGAATGTCAATCAGTAAAAGGAATTGTGCATCTTAAGAACTCTTTAAAAGTGCATTATCATCTTTATACTTATATGCAGATAGGATCACGGTGAGTGGTGATGTCGACCCTTGCATGCAACTGAAACAAGAGAACCAGAAGAAGGTATGCTAAATTAGGCTGAGATAACAATAACTTTAATACAATGTACGTGAGGTGTGGTGAGGTAAGGGGAGGAGTAGATGAGGGTCCTACATTCTGTACTGCACTGTGATTGGCTCCCTTATATTTTATCCTACCAAGGGGGCACCAGCATTGTAAGATAATTAATATATCTTTATCCAGGAGGTGTCGACATATAAGTAGGGGGTGTCTACCTAGTCAGTCCCTTTAAAAGCTCTGTTTTTGTGGTGGTGAATACGTTGATCTGCTACGTGGTAATATAGAGAAATGAAGTTCTGTCAAGATTGACATCATTAATAAGGATTCCTCGCCAACCATACAGATAGATAGATCTTTTGCTATGCGTTCATCCCGTCTTAGTACGACGGGGTGCTAGTTCAGTCGTACATTTGAGCACAGTAACTTGCGTCGCACGCTAGAAAATGACTCTCACTAGCTAGATAAGCTACACCGGCTCTCGACTTGTCGCCCTGATAGGTAGAAGACAACGACTGTTTGTATCGATGTACTCAATGCAAATCGAAACTTTCGACTGTACGTTTCGAAACTTGGCGGGCTGTGAGGAGGACCGATCTATTTTTGTACGAGTAACACGTTATGGACTGACATGTCCGGCTTTTATTAAATGCAGGATTTCACATCTAACGTTCGCTAATTATTGTCCGCACTTGCAAACATGTCGTCTGCACTTCTGTAACATCTACAATTATACAGCCCGATCCAGATTTGATTCTAGTTGCATCACTATGGTTCGCCAGTAGTCAAGGACTCGTTGCTGCTTTCGTTTTAACGAATTTGCCGCATTCATGAACATTCTTTCCTCTGTTTCATAGCTGGATGACCTCGTCAGGTATTCTATACTGCTGCTGCGAGTCGACACACTCGAGATCGTATATGAAGTTACCTAAATAACTTTACAAGGCCAGTTTCTTCGAACCTCAAAGCGACCGCCTTGCAGTTTGAAACATATAGAAGCATATGCTC
Organism: Hyaloperonospora arabidopsidis Emoy2; assembly: GCA_000173235.2. Taxonomy (NCBI): domain Eukaryota; phylum Oomycota; class Peronosporomycetes; order Peronosporales; family Peronosporaceae; genus Hyaloperonospora; species Hyaloperonospora arabidopsidis. The sequence goes on from ABWE02002720.1 coordinate 12,029, forward strand.
AGTACTCGTACATTCAAACAGCTCTTAAACTACATGTCTGCTTAGAGGTTGGCAGGTGCGAAATTGGTTAATCAGTGGATATTTCAACTAACCATAACACGTATCTAGCAACTACACGCGAGCTTCCGCAACAAATCTTCGTGCTTATCCAGGTATCCTCTTGGTTATGACTTTCAGATAAAGTGAAGCAGAATGCCGCGAAACGGCTCGAACCGGAACCAAACTACGTCCGGATTACATTTGGTCATCTGGGCGCACGCGTGCCAGCTGTGAATGCCAGTCCTCGGCAGCAAACTCGTAGTAACGTGCATTGTCCATCGACGAGTTGGCAACCATAGTGCAATCCTGCAACACTAAGAAGTCTGGACCACAGCCAATACATATAAAGTCGGCCGCCAATCGCATTATCAAGCAATTTGTTGACCCGTCAGTGGCGGGCCCACGTCAGATCCGTTCAGTGCATGAAACTCTTTTCTGACTTGGGCCTGCCTCTGGTGCAGAGTGGTTTGCACTCTTTCAGATCCCAAAGTCCGTCCCCTTTCTGCTTCTTTTGGGTACTTCTCCAATTCGCATCCCCCAGTCAGTGGTCAAAGCCGCTGAAACTGCCCACCATCCGAGCTGAACGGCAGATACCACCGTAAAATGCACTGGCAGTCGAATCGGTGCGCCACCGTCCTCATTACATTATCCACTTTATACCATTTGATACTTCACGATCTTGTTGTCAACCGTTCGATCAACGTGGTCACAAGTCCTTGAGAGTCGATCAGATCAGCTGTAGGCTTCCACCTAGGTAGTGTACTTGCCGCGCAGCAAGGACCGATCACAATACAAAATCAAGCACAGTTCGAGTAAGCCGTTGATACTACTATGAGGGCGTTCTAGACGCGACCTTATCCAGCGAAAGACGCAAAGTAGCAAGCACCGAACGATGTCGCCACGAATCCGTGTGGCTGCAAGGGGTCAAAACCAAAGTGTCAAGACAATGAGGCCAGAGGAGAAGCATAGGGCCAAAAAACGCCACGACGAGCCAGAGTTCAGAAGACTAAATGGGGCTAGCCCCGGTGTGTATGGCTCACGATCACATACGACGCGCGTTGTGGTCTGCGATCACCTAGAAGTTTGTCGGTTATTTACGAAACAATTGTCTTGACTAGAATCGTCGGGTTGCATCTTGTTGCCGGTTTAGGGCGCGATGGCTCATCTATTGCCTTTTCTATGCTAACGAATTGCCCCGTAGAAAGGGCAGAACATCGTCAGCTAATTCGGTAAAGCCGGTTGCAGATTACATCCGCAGCATTTATGTATGACTGAACCGGTATCTGTCGTGCGCTCGGCACTGTGTAGAAAACTATAAGAAGCGCTGTGGAACTGACGAAATGTTCATGGAAAATGACCGGAAACAAGACAATTTGCACCAAGACCGCGCAGCGAGCACTACCAGCATCAACGGGTTTTGCCCCGCGTGACGACTCACAGGCAGCAGATGGACCAGTCCGCGATTGCACCATCGGCACCTCCAGAGGCGGCTGTAGCAGGCCCTGCGATCACGGAAGACGTTACTGTAGCGCACGCAGCCCCCAACGGCCCGGACTGGAGTGACTCGGCTGACAATCACTCGCAGGACGACGACTTCGTGCCGCCGCCGCAAGGTCCGTCGCTCTCATATGAACGCAAGATCCGCCTGCATAAGTACGCGGAAAACCGCGCCCGCTCGTGTTTGGGACTGCTAGCTGAATCGAGCAACGCGCTGTGGAAAGTGCACGAGTGCAAGAACGATATCGGCGTGTATAAGCCCAGCTCCGACTGGTCCGAGTCCGTGTCGGCCAAGGCAGTGGTCTTTGCCAATGCAGTGTTTCCCAACGTGCTCAAGACGATCTACGATCTTAAGACGTCGGATAAGTTTAAGCTTTTCATGCGCAAGGTATTAGGTGATATGTTCCTGGATGCAGAAGTGCTAGAAGACCTCAATGGCACGGGCGTCTACCCGAGTGCGAACCCACCAAGAGACGCCCGGGAGATGTACAAACAGGCGGCAATCAAGTGGTGGGCCATTAAGTCGGGTTCCTTGGCCAGTAAATCCTCGGACTTCTACGTGCTGGAGGTAGGGCTTGCAGGAGCATCGTTTGGCAGACATGCAACGTTTAGCACTCTTCCATGTTCAGCGGTAATGCTGACCAGAAGAGTCAACTAATGCTGGGTATGTGTCGTGTCTGTTATTTGTAATGCTGGCAGTACATCGGCATCGAAACTTCGGGAGGGGACATTGTTGCGTGTTATCTCTTCCAGGAGTCGCTTGCAGAAGTGGGCGGTATGCCACACATACAAGGTAATAATCTGGAACGCTCCCAATTCGATACACTGATCTGCAAGTTTGAGCGTACGTCGTCACCGGACTACAAGGATGACTTTGTCACGATTTCCATCGCGTTCCAGCGACCTCCACCTATGGTGAGCCTCTTTCGCAGTAACCCTGCAGTAGAGATGGTCACGCAACTTGCCCGTGGTTTACGTGACTTGCTGGAGGATCCACCCGAGCTCCAAGAAATATCTGTCGTAAAGACGTCCGCTTGGGTGAAAGACAAGTACGTTGCATCTTTTTCTACTTGTAAGTGGGGGCACCTTTTGCTCTGCACCTTGATTTACTTGACGAGCATGCTTCGCCAACTTGCTGTGTAACAGAGAACGTCGTTTCTGCGTGCTTTGCAATCGGCGCTTTTCGCCGATATTCCGTCGACGTCATCACTGCCGTACGTGCGGGGAAGTGATATGTTGGTCATGCAGCAGCACTATCCGCGTACCCTCGATTAGTTTCACACACAACGAGACAGGTAAGCAGGTATTGTCCCGCCACCAACCAAGCATTCGCGTGTGCAGTAAGTGTGTAGTATCGCAACACCGGTCAAAGAGCGGAAGGGAGCTAAATAATCAAGAGGATTTTAAGGATTGGATTCAACGGAGTACCGAACAGCAGCAACTTGCCATGGGTGGTGAGGTAGGGAATGCTCAGCAACTTCGCTTGCCGAGCCCTTCGCACTCGCAGGATTTGTCGGGAGAACTGGACAAAGCTGCACGCGGTGAACCGAAGCAAGTTGTAGTTGCCAAGGAGGAGCGAATGCCCCGTAAGTATCGACGTGTCAGCTTGGATAATGAAGAGGAGGAAAAGGAAGATGGAAAGAGCCGCCCTCACCAGTATCGTGAGCTTCCGGATACCCCTTACGATAGGGAGCGACGAGATTCGAATCTGCGTACATCAAGAAAGGTTTCTGGAGGAAAGCAGCGGCAGAGTAACACGCAGCTGCCTCAGCGCCATAGCTACGGCGAACAGGCGGCTCGGTTATCGAAGCATATGCGTCGGGTACGTCGATCGCACTCCGAAGTCAGTATTGGGCCTGTGATTGCTCATGGTCGAGATAAGCAAGTAAATGCGACCGAGGCGATTAGCAACCAGAAAGCATCAAGTAGAGGGCATCCAAACAAAGCCGATCGTCGTGATCCTTCACCAGGCCCTGTGCGGCTACCGGTTTCATCAAGCCGAGGTAACCAGAATGAAGCTGACAAGCGATCAGGCTCCAAGGAGAAACTCCCAGTGCAAAATAGCAGCAGCTACGTTCATGCCGCTTCAGCTTGGGCTACGAACAAGACAGCCGTTCTTGCCATGACCGGGGCGTTTCAGGAATTGATGACAAAACTTGGAGGTGATGTCCATTTCGTGGTTGTTGGTTTCTCCACTGGATTTAGCGCTGAAGTGATCGTCAACTTGCTTCGCCAATTAGCCCCCGGGGTACCGTACATTGGCGGTACAATCGCGCGCGGCATATGTGACGAAAATGCTTGGGTGTCTGTTAACCGACACAACGACGAAGGTCTTGTCACGTTATGGGGTGTGAATGATCCCCATGGAATTTATTCGGTCGTTCACGCAGAGTATTCGCAGAGCGATGCACACGAAAAGACGTATACTGCAGCTAGAACTGCTTTTGCCCGTGTGGCAACTGATATTGATGCTGGTGAAAAGCCGGCGTTCATTGTAACTTACGCGTGCCCGCTCTTCGTGGAGCATGCAGTTGACGGAATTCGTGAGGCTGTCCCCTGCCCGATCATTGGTGGCTGTTCGTCAGACGCTACTCGGCACGGGGAAGGCGAGGCATCGGTGTCGTGGATACAAATAAGCAGTAGCAGCAGCTCTGACAACACAAAGAGTGTTCATGATGGTCGAGGAGACTGGACCGAGATGGGAATCGCGTTTGCGCTGTGTTTCCCTAGCGTAGAAACCTATGTAAGCTGGTTCAGCGGATACAGCCCTGTTGGAGTTAACAGCGAATACTGCATGGGCACTGTGACAAAGGCATCCAACAAAACTATATTCGAAATTGACTGCAAGCCAGCCGCAGAGATCTATCAAGAGGTACGTCAATCGTCGTAATACTTGTTCGATTGGCTGAACGGTCTAACGCGTAATTTGATGATGGTAGTGGCTCGACGTGGCGTCTGACAAGAGCCAGACTGAGCTTTCCTCGATTGGGTTTCCCCGACTAGGCAGTCTGCATCCACTGGGCACCACAATTGACTTCGTTTCGAATCAAATGGAGATCGACCGCAGTATTGACGCCCACTCCTCCTCCTCGTTGTGCTCAATGCAGTCAAGTGACTGGTCCAAGCTGATCAACATGACAGCAGTGATCACCGGCATCAACGAGGACGGCTCACTGAGCGCTACCAGCTCCGTCGCTTGCGGCACGAACGTTGTTCTTATGGAAACATCTGCTCAGTCGTTGAAGACCGCCATCAACAAGGTTCTTGTCGAGTACTTTTCCACTCACGGATACAGTGATGAATCTAACTCATATTGATGGTCTTGTTGATTCAGATGGGGGCGCAAGCCGTGGAAAGCAACAAGTTTTACATCCACGAGACGATCGGCTGCCTCATGTTCCTGTCAGCTGGAGTGCAGGCACTGTTGGGCCACAAGAGCATGGCTGAGATGGTACATTGCGATTAACTGGATTGTTCGACTTCTGTGCATCTTCTAACCAAAAGTTCAACTAATTGCAATAGGTTGGTGCGTATAAGGACTGGTCAGGCGGAGCGTCGTTGATGGGCATGACAACGTTCGGTGAGATCGGTCACCTGCCCAACTCGAACGACTTGCCTCACTACGACTCACTCATGTTTGGCGCCATTATCTTCTCGAAGCGCAAACGAAAAGAGTATCTCCACTTTTGAAGACGCGAGAAGATCCATCCAAGGGTCGATAAAAGCTCCAGCGTTTGTCCATAGCGTCCACTTTTTGACTGTCATCGTCGTCATTATCTTCTGTTATTTGTTTCAACCACTCCACGCGGTCTGTAGGTTGATTTTCATCCAATGACAAGACAGGAAACTGCAGCAAACCCTCAGTTTTCATTTTCGTCCCGATGGCGCACGACGCGCCAAGTCTCCATCGCTACCGGCGGCGACTCTATCGCAGTAGGAGCCACAGCCACGAACGCAGCTCTCGCTCCTCCTCCCATCGCCATGCACATCGTGGCCGCTCTCGATCCCACTCGTTGTCGTCGCACTCTTCGTCCAGCGGCGCATCCCGCTCCAGATCGCACTCTCGTGATCGTCGTCACTCGTCCAAGTCGCGCGACAAACGCCGCAAGAAACGGTCCAAGACTGATCGGCGCCACTTACGATCTCGCTCGGCGTCGCGCAGTCGTTCTCCATATCGACCAAGTGGCAGCTCCAAGAAGAAGAAAAAGGAGAAGCGGAAGAACCACAAGAGCTCCAGGAAGAGCAGCAGACGGAGCAGAAGTAGAAGTGAGATGAGGGTAAAGAAGGTGGAGAGAAAAAGATTCGAGTCGAAAGACGAAGAGGAGGAGAAGCCAATCAATGAACGGGCTCGAGTGGTGGACGTGAACCCTATTGATCAAGGTGCTGCTGCTGAGGCAGCTCCTGAGACGCTTGTTGATAGCCAAACTGCTGGTGATGGCAAGCGCGTCCGCTCTAGATTAGTGGAGAAAAGGGAAGTTGCAGATCCTGTGACTGCTACACCGGCATCGAGTGGAGGTGCCACACTGAAGAAGTTCAAGTTCAGCGGCATCTCGTTCAAGTCTGGCAATCCGACATCGCAGAAGAGTCAAAGTACTACGCAGAAACCTGCAATTTTCTTCAGTGGGTTGGACAAAGGCAACAACGACTCTAAGCCTGGGGACAATAATATTGCTACAGAAGAGACGCGTAAATTGTTGCAGGAGGAAAAAAACAAGCAAAAGAAAGAAGAGCGAGCAAAGTTTCTGGCGGAAGAAGATGCAGTACCGAAGCAGCTGGCATTGTGGCTACCAGAAGACGAAGAGAAAGGTGAAACGCTGGAAGACCGAAAAAAACGAATAGAGGCAGAAGCTCAGCAGCGTGAGCGCGTCCAAAAGGTTGTCGAAGAGATTGACCCGCTGGATGCCTATATGGCTGGTCTCGTCGATGAGGCAGCTATAAACCAATCTCGCGCCAATCCTGCTGCCAACGTGATCTCGCAGTCCGAGATCGAGGCAAAGGGGAAAATCAATATTTATGGTACGTTTTTGCCTCTAGATGTACCCGAAAAAATCTCGAATGTAGCTGTGCTGTCGCCGTCGAAGGATTCCCATGCAGATAGTAGCACGATAGTCGAAACGTCTGAAGAACGTGAAGCTCGTGAAGAGCGTGAACTCTCGGAGTTTATGCGAGCGATCAAAGAAAAACGTGAACAAGAGGAAAAGAAGGCTGCTGGCGTTGCCTCAACAGGTAAGATGAGTACACAGAATGGCGTTCGATCAGAAGCTGGAGAAGACCCGATGCTACAGAAGGGTGATACGGGGCGGATTTATCAAGGCTATGAAGATGATGTTTTTGTTGAAGACTCCAAGTTGGTGGACCAAAGATCCGCGCTGGAAATTTTGCAAGAACAGCAGAAGAAGAAAGAGATCAAGCCTGTGGATCATGCGAAGATAACTTACCTGTCGCTTCAAAAGAAGTTTTATGTCGTTCCTAAAGAAATTATGGATTTGTCAGAGGAAGAAGTGGAGGTGCAACGCAAGGAATCTGAGATAAAGATTCGTGGTAAGAATTGCCCGCGTCTGTTGCAAAAGTGGATTCAATGTGGCTTTAGCATCCGAATGCTTCAACTTATCAAGAAGCATGGTTATGAAGAGCCGTTTGCCATTCAAAAGCAGGCTCTGCCTGCCATCATGTCAGGGCGTGACGTGATCGGCATTGCCAAAACAGGTTCAGGAAAGACGTTGGCATTTCTCCTTCCCATGTTTCGTCATATTCTTGCTCAACCTCCTTTGCAAGAAAACGAAGGGCCGATTGGAATCGTCATGGCACCTGCTCGAGAACTCGCTCAGCAGATTTATGTTGAAGCTCGAAATTTTTCGAAGGGCCTCGGCTTGCTTGCTACTGCAGTGTACGGGGGGTCATCTGTCTCTGAGCAAATTGCTAACCTAAAGCGCGGGTCAGATATTGTTATCTGTACACCAGGACGCATGATTGATATTCTTTGTATGAGCGCCGGCAAGATGGTTTCGCTCCGGCGTGTGTCGTACGTGGTGCTGGACGAAGCTGACCGGATGTTTGATATGGGTTTTGAGCCGCAGATCACGAAAATTATGATGAACATCCGGCCAGATCGGCAAACTTTGCTATTCTCAGCAACCTTTCCTCGCTCTGTGGAATCATTGGCGCGGAAGGTGTTACGAAAACCAGTGGAAATTACGGTAGGCACACGCAGTACGGCCTCCGGTGATATCACGCAATACGTTGAGGTTCGCGAAGAAGATGACAAGTTCATGCGGCTTTTGCAGCTTCTCGGTTTGTGGTATGAGAAGGGCAACATCCTTGTATTTGTGAACAAGCAGCAAGCATGCGACCAGATTTTTCAAGATTTGATGAAAGCAGGATATCCAGCACTTTCGCTGCATGGTACGTCATGCAGTGTGGCAGTATTCCTGTTGTACTAGTTGATAATAAGTTTATGTTGTGCGGCGGGCATGCTACGGTACAGGTGGAAAAGATCAAGTGGATCGGGACTACACTATTGATGATTTCAAGCGAAAGGTGCGAACCGTGATGGTGGCGACATCTGTCGCTGGTAGAGGTCTTGACGTGAAAGATTTGGTTCTTGTCATCAATTACCACTGTCCCAATCATATGGAAGACTACGTTCATCGTGTGGGACGGACCGGGCGAGCTGGTCGAAAGGGCACAGCCTACACGTTTATTTCCCCGGATGTACGTGTGTTACTACGCGTTTCTTGTCGGGTGATACGTGCACACCGATATGTAACCCATTCTCGTCATTCCGTAGGAGGAGGAGTACTCAGTCGATCTTGTGAAAGCCTTGGAGAATGCCAAGCAGATTGTTCCACCTGAACTATCAGCACTTGCAGAAGAGTTCAAAGCAAAGGTAATGATGTACTAGCGCGTGCTCTTTTCTCCGCTGCTACAGATTTAATCTTTGCTTGCAATGGCACAGGTTACGCGCGGAGAAGCGAGATATCATGGTAGTGGCTTCAAAGGCAAAGGCTTCACGTTTGACGAAACGGAAAAGAACGAGACCCAGCGCACGGCGGACCTTCAGAGGCGTCAGTATGAACTGGACCAGGGCATCCTGATTGAGGTACAAACTGTCGTCTCGATTTTTGTGGCCACGCGTGGACTCAGGTGACAACGTCGTCTGGCTTGTGTACTTTGTTTCCAGGAATCTGGCACCGCTGACGACGACGATGCGGACGAGTCGAGCAAGGAGCAAACTGGCATTGCGGCTGACAAGCAGTCTGCCCATGCCGGTCTGAAGTCGATACCTGTCGATAGCAAAGCAATGTCAGCTTTCATCAAGGCGCAGAAGATCATTCAAAATCTATATTTGCAGTACAAGGGAAATGGGGACGGCAGTTCTGGAGAGAACCACTTTGTTGAAGAGCTAGAGATTAATGACTACCCCCAGCAGGCTCGCTGGAGAGTCACCCAGAAGGAAGCAAGTGACTCAGTTGCCGAGCTCACTGGGGCAGCTGTCATCACAAGGGGATCATACATTCCTGCCGGCCGCAAACCCAATCCGTCAGAACGAAAGCTCTATCTGGTACGTGACGCTGTGGATTGTTATCGCGTGTCATATTTACCAACCGCATTGTTCGTGAATTCGTAGGCTATTGAGGGTTCAACGCAATCCTCTGTGATTGAGGCGAGACGAGAACTGCAACGTATCCTGGATGAAACCACGATGCAAGTAGGCCTCGGCGGCGACAAATATGGAAAGTACAGTCTGTAATATCGCAACCGCTCAGCGGATCACCTCCGGTTTGTTGTGTTGAATTTTGAGCATGAACCACTCCGTAGCGATCGGCCCTGGTGAAAAAGATTACCTTACAGCCTCGGACAGGCAGGTAAGCAGAACCCATTGGACCGAGCAAACTGTCTATTGAGTCTCATTAGTGTGTCATTGGTACTTGCGTAGCCCAGTCATTTTCGGAGATGGTCTATGGACAGCAATTCCTGTATTTGATAACGATTCATGTTCTAAGCCGCAATGTTTAAGCGCAAACCATCGAGACACCATATCTCAACAGGCTCTTCAACGGGCAAATCCAGCTCCTGTAAGTTTAACCCGCTGATGTCGGGTGCTGACATCTGGCCAAACACGTGGACATCCTGAGAATGCAGTGTCAATGTCGGGTAAAGCTCACTTTTAGATGGAAAAGGTAACGTGAACTCCATCACACGATTATTGCTGTCACGAACTGGGATCCCATCAACAGTGAAGCGCACAGATGCTACACCGATAGACGAACCGTCGTCGCCCGAGCTCGATGGAAATGAAGTGGACGTTTGCTGGGACAGCAGAAGTCCCGCCCGATCCTCCTGGTGATCTACTAGTTGAGCCAACAGCCCGACAGTGGACTGGAACCCATATTTTCGACCAACTCCAATTGAGCGCCGCCTGTCGGAGCCGACGAGGACGTGTCCGGCTGAGTAGAATCCTATCTGCATAAATCGCAGCAAGTCAGTACGATAGTCAAATACCGAATGTGCAAATCACCTACCGAATGTTTCGACGCTCCGACAAGAGTGTTCAGTGGCATCAGCCGCGTAGACAACCCGATGCAAACGCTTGTGTCAATACCAACTCGATCACTCGCACTACTGATGTTGACGCCAGCATCGCTTCCCAAAAAAGACGACGACTGATGTCCCGATTGCAGAGAACTAGCGGCGCTTTGGTTTGCTGCATCCAGCGGTGTCCGTCCTTGCTGCAGCGCCATTTCGAAATACACAAATCGGTTCTTCCGCAATGGCACAGATACGCGGACGCTACGGTACATGCCTGTGCCATTCTTGGACGCACAGTGACGGCCGCAGGATAAATATATATCTTCGTGACAATCGTGCGCATTAAACCGCGGCACACGCAGATCGTGCTCACCCGTTAGCGTTACCGCACGCTCCTGTCGTAACCTATCACGAACTTGGTACAAAACGTCATCGGAAAAATTGGAAAATGCCAGCTGCACGCGCTTGCGAGCTGAAGGTGACACTGGAATTGACCGCGGCGTCGCAGAACTCAGGTGAGCGTAGCTTGAAGTGGTCTCATCCTCGCCAGCGCTGCCACCACTAGTTGATCTGCTCCATGATGAAACGGCTTGTGCGTTGTCTGGAGGTAATCGCACAGTTGCTTCAAACGGATGGAGCGGGATCTGGAAGTGCATGACGCGCCGTATCCTTCGATCAATACTCGACGACACCATACATTCTTTTTCTTTGTACTCTAGCACCACCGCCGTCACTGTCGTATGCAACAATACCGTGCAGCAATTCTCAATCAGCAAAAATGCATCGAAAATCCATCAACAACAAAATCAGCCTACAGCTTGGGTCGGCCATATAATGCTCAGCACTGCGACGGTGGCGGTGGTGGAAACTCCGACTTCGTCCGCTACCTGTTCCTGATCCGTCCGCAGATGCAGTTCCCATGATCTCTTCACTCGACAGTCTCAGTGTGTCCTCCACTGCTTGCAGCAGTCCATAAAACAGCGAGCAGGCCGTGGCAACTCCCGGCAAACTCATTACCACCACGTAAATGCCATGACACACACTAAGAGATGCGGTGACAACGACCCCCCGCAGCGATGCAGCAACTGCCAGCGCAAAGTGCACGACGCCCTTCACTTCTTCTGGCTCAGCGGTATCCCACACGTTGCTATCTGCGACAACGTCGCCTAGCTCCCGAGCACTGGGACACTCGGTCTGAAGCCTCACCGACGACCTGCTCACCATCTTAGCCAAGCGGCGCTTGAGGTCTTTTACAATAGATGTGGGAAAATGTAGACGCTCTTGCAGACGATCCAGCGCCTCCAGTAGACCGATACAGACGAGAATCAGCTGTCAAGCACGAAATACCCAGAAATGGAAAAAGTTAGCCATGCACGTCCTCAGATCTGATTCGGTAGTCCACTTGATCCCCACTCCAGTACCGTGTCTTTCGTGTCCGAAAGCGAGCGCATCGCATACGAGCAAACTCCGTCCAGCGCTTGCGCCTGAGACATGTCGGGGGCGTGGCGACGGACTGTAAAGCGCCGAGTGTCCTTTCTGCACGTGATTTCACTCTTCGAAGTGAGAGAGTGGCAGGAATGACAACGGACAGAGCGAAAGCGACGTCTTTCGATAGAAAAACGGGGTCTGGTAAGCTCGGTAGGCTTTTTTTTAAGAAGGTAGTAGAGAGATGTGCCCTTTCGTCCGGCACGGTTTTGTTGTTCTCGGTGTTCCTGGATTTGTTTATTCCCACAATTAGGACAGCATTCGGCACAGCGACGCTAGGCGCAACATAAGCAGTCTTAAGAGCCTTTTTGCTGATTTCAGGCAACAGAAGAGCAGAGCTCTGGCCGTAATATACGACCAGTGTAAATTACAGCTTTACCATAAAAATTACGATTGCAACCCTTACTCAGCCTTTTGTCATCTTGTTAAGCTGCAGTGAAGTCGCCCGTCCTCTTCTCGCCTTCTCTCTTCGAATCGGCAACTGCAGCTGGCTGTGCAATCACCGACACTGTCATCAACGACTTGCTTGGTGACCACGGAATCAACGGGACCACGTGAGATCGATTCGCTCCTGGATGTGTCCACTGCAATTGCTAGTACGACCAGTGCTCGGTCGCCACCGCGCAGTTTTGTCTCTCTCGTCACTGCCATAACTAGTCTTTCAACTTGATTCGGATTGTCGATGCCTTCACGTAGCCTCAGGTTACTTGACTTCTCAAGTGTCAGATCGTCATCACTACCAGCAGCTGTTTCCTCTCTCTCAAGCTCAACGGCTTTGTGAAGAAATAGCTATGACCGCGGTCGTCCAAGCTTTCCAGCAGCTCGTTGGTCGTGCCCATGTAAACAGTGGCACGCAACACCAGCACCTCTGCAATAGACCACAATCATTCGGCCGACTTCAGCTGCTCGGTCAGCGCGGTATCCACGAGACCGAATGCTGCACCGTTGCCGTTGTATCCAGTTGTCGTCGCTGCTCATTTCCGCTTTGCTCTACCTCGACACTACCGTACGCGTCAGCATCAACAGGTCTATTCACCAGACGCTGCTGCTGCGATGCGTGTACTGCGAAGTCCTCAACTCAATTTTTCACCGGCTTCAACACTTCGTCTCCGTTATGACGGCAGGCTATCCTCTTTGAACCCCACTGGACGACAAGCACCAAATAGACGACTGCAGCCAACACTGACATCATCAGAAAAATCTTTTTTCTCGACCAGCCACAATGTTCATGTACAGCGTATCAAGATGATGCAACCTCCGAACACATTCATGCGTAAGCTGGTTTAGCATGTCAAACGCCTTTGAGTGTGAGAGGTCCAACAGCAACAAGCCTGCGACCTCGATGGAAGCAGCCACAGCGATGGACGCGCGACGTCCTACACGCTCCAAGAGCAGACCAACGGTTGGTGTAGCAGCATTCATTGCTACAGAAGCCGCTGCAACCACGAGATTCAGGCGGTTTTCTTTTACCTAAAACGTGGACTCGCTTGAGATCGGGCCCATTTCAGAGTGCTGGCCTTCTTCTCATAGCCAAAGGAGCAATGGCGCCAGCCAAAGATGGGACTTCATAACAGGACATCCGATATGCAAATTACGATTACGAGTGCAATGCGACGATGTGCAATCGGATGTGGTCGCGTAAGCCGAACTAAAGTTACCAACGATGTCATGTGCCGCTTCTTGCTTGTCAAAGAATGATAAGTGGTAATCGAAGTAATGCACTTCGACTCCCGACGCTGGACAAAGCGTTTGGTCATTAAAGATATCCAAAGCATGGGAAAAAGTTTAAAAGCAAGGAAGCTGCCGTCAAATTTGGATGGTGTGCTGTTTTTTTCGATTCCGAACTTACGCCCCGCGAGCAAAATCCGGCGCATAAACGAAGTTGGACGCACGTATAACGATGTTCAAACGAGCGAGGACGATTCTGGATATGTTTCGCACGGTGAGCGCATAACTTGACCCACGCTTTTGGAGACCACAATCAATAATCAAGGTACTCTAACAGTGCAGGTCAGGATCCAGAAGACGACTGGTTTTCTTCGCCCATCACCCCAAAACATCATACATCATTCATGTACATTTTTGACAACACGAGCGTCGGAGGCCGCACGCGTTGGTGACTAACGAATGAAAAAGTCACGAAGGACCGGGACGGGTGCAACCGATGGAGATGGATTCGCAGCGCGAGACTTCTCAACCGATGGGAGTGGATTAGCAGCGACAGGTGCAACCAATGGAGATGGACTCGCAGCGTAAGACCGCTCAACCGATGGGAGTGGATTAGCAGCAACAGGTGCAACCAATGGAGATGGATTCGCAGCGTAATACCGCTCAACCGATGGGAGTGGATTAGCAGCAACAGGTGCAACCAATGGAGATGGATTTGCAGCGTGAGACTTCTTAACAGATACGAATGGATTAGCAGCGATAGACTTCTTCAGCCGCTTGCGCATTGGGTTTTTGGCCTCTCCAATCGATGTCGTTGTAGTATCTACCTGGGGGATGACCGGAACAATCTTGGAAGTCCGGCACCTCTCCTTCTTAATCTCATCCAGCTCCATCTTCAATCGATAATCTTTGAAATTTGGGTCCACCTTCTCCACTCTATCAATCAGCAATGAAGCTCGCTGGACGCCAAAGATGTCGACCAGAAGAGTGGCCATGTCATGTTGCGTGATACGATTACTTATGACGAGTGCCGAGATGTACCCGATCAGAAGCTTCGTCTTTTGGCGTATACCCTTGGCCTGTCTTGGGATCTCCAGCGTGACAGCAGTGTCTTCTTTTATCGTCTTTGAATCTCGTGGCCAGCCAGCAAACAGCACATTTAGCGTATCCAGAACAGCTTTCGCGTTTTGTTTCTTGAAGTCGTTGCGCTTCACCATGAACAGAAATGATGTAAGGTCGGCCACACTACCGAAGCCTTCGAACAACACTCCTGGCAAGGTAAGCGCTGTGCCTTTGCGTGTGTTGAATGCCTCGATATACTTCTCCAGATCCCCAAGGTTCACCTCTTTGAAAAGATGTTGACGGTTGCCTACCATGCCATTCTTAGCAACCTTCGCTTCAGCAGCTTGGACCCTGGCGTCAAGGATTATCATCTCGATGACTTCGACAGGATGCAGCTCACCTGTTTGCATTTTCTCTCTTCGTACGTTCTGTACCTTATCCACCTCCTCCAACATAGCTCGACCCTTGTTAATCATGTCAATGTCATCACTCCAAGTCGATTTTACCGAATCAATGATCGTTATTAATCTTTTTTCCATCTGCTCATATGTCTCCTTCAGCGAATGGAGATAATATGTGATAGCGTTCCGATCAGCTATTTTTCTCAAGTACTTTTCACAGTCGGATAGGGCGAGTGGCGTTGGCTTATGTGCGTGCACCATATCAACCAGCTGAACAACCTTTACTCTCGGGACAACCGGTATGTCCAGCACCCTTTCTTCAGTCGTCGCGTCTTCGTCTGCCTCCGCCAGCAGCATAAAATGGGTGCCACCAAGGCTGTTGTTCAAGGAGCGAATACTATCCGGGAGGCTGACGTTAGTCGTCCTATTTCCGGATGTCCCCAAGGAGTCCGTGCCGCGTACGACGATCGCAGCGAAAGTCAGGAGGGCGAGAGAGGGGAGACGCATCTCCAGATAGTGTTGTCGTCGATAAGAGGGAAAGAGTGAAATTTTGCAGTGAACGAAGACTATCAGTTGTACGGTGGGCCAGTTCCATGAACTGACAATACATTTTAAGTAAAATATTCATCTCGGCAACTAGCTTTCTTGAATGTTACGTAGGAGTGTAATATTCTTAAGCAATATTTGTTGGTTAGTAAGAAACATCAACCATCATATCGTCCAATCATTGATTGACGCGCAATAGGTGGTGGACAGATCGGTATAATACACATATGCATTACATAGAGGTAAAAGAAGATAAAGCGGACTGTAGAATTAATTTAGGGAATTGTTAAATCCCCCCCACACTTTTTTACCGAATCTACCACATTATTGTGTGCTACACCACATACCACATTGCTCTTAATCGCGATAGGTGATTGCTCATCAAGTTTCCAATTGGGCGCCCGCATCGACGCCCACGACCACCCACGCCCATGGTTTTTATGGTCATGGGTGCGACCGAAAATTAGTGGGTGGGCGTGGGTGCGCGCGGCGTCACAGGCTTATCTTTTTATTTAGCTTCATAATAGATTCAGACACTTATTTACTACGGTGTAAGAGGATTTGTGTATGCAGTATTTTATAAAGTTGTACAATCCTTCTCTACACAGTAGCCTTAGCCATATGTTGCCTTTAAATCTGACTTTATGCTTTAAAACTTATATTCGTTTGATCTAAAAGAACAAAAAAACAGCTGTTTAATAGTAAGCAATCGTTTAATTTTATTTTACTTTGTTAAGTTGTCATTCATATTCCGTCCAAGGCTGCTACAAAATACCAGTCAAAACAGAAAGCCCAGCATGAAGTCGGTCAAATTTAACGTGGAGCTCGAGCTCAAGTACAAGATCTCCGGCAAAGACGATCCTCTGTACATGATCGAGAAGGGTATGCCTGGAAAGACGCGCTGTGATATCTGGCAACGGTTTGGTATAGTCTCCAGGATCGAGACCAAGAAGCCTTTTAAAGCCATAAGTGGCCACGGACTCGCCGGCTGCTTCGCTTGCAAAACAGTGTATGTGGTAAAGTGCGTTCGAAAGAGATAATGGACCCAGAGACTATCAGGACGAATGGACAAGGGGATACTTTCAAGGAAAGGGCGCCTGGGAGAAGGGGTCATGAAAGTGGTTATACCCTCAGGGAAGAGGGACCCGCAGAGCCAATCAAGGAGAAGACCGTTACCCGAGTACCGTTAAGCAGTACCGAAAGAAGATGATTACAAGCTCTCATTGGTGGACCCAGTCTCCAAGAGTAACCGCTGTCCTTAAGGGTAGACCGCGTACCCTCACTAGAGAACCCGGTCCCTCAATCGGTAGACCTGGATCCCTCCTTGGTAGACCTGGGTCCCTCGAAGGAATACCTGGCCCCTCATCGGTAGACCTTGGTCCCTCACCGGTTGACCTTGGTCCTTCATCGGTTGACCTTGGTCCTTCAAGATTCGGCTGCTCCTGACCAGTCACATAAAGAGCCAGAGCACAAGGGCAGGATAGAACAACGAAGTTAAAGAATAGGAAGATATTAAGTACTACTCCATTTGCGACCCACGTGGCACGACTTCGTCGTGCGTTAAGGAACTTGGTAAGTCTACCCGCCTGTTCCGGGTAAGGGATATACTTTGGACCCCCGTCGAACAGTTGCGTGGTAAGACTCAAGTGCAGATAGACCCCAGGAAGTATTTGGCCTGTGGGTTCGTCGAGTAGCAACACCCCCTCAGGACCCGCTATCGGAAGCGGTCTCCCTACCACGCATTTAGGGAGCAAATTAGAGGCCAGGAGGTTAATACCCCTGAGACAACAAGGAAAAGGCCAGGAGCGACAAGCTACCTGAAGAACTTGGTTGTAAGCCCACTCTCGACTGAGTCTATCGAGTGGCCACCTACCGGCCCACCCAGTGAAGCATATCCACTTGGGGCCGAGGTATACCTCTATCAAGATCGAGACATCTACCCCTCCGTCCGAGTCGATTGAAGAGTGCAACCCGCCAGCCGACGGGTACACAAGGTGAGTCAAGGTCCATACGCAGAATCGGGTAACCTCCCCCTCATAAGTCGGCAGTCCGGCGCAGTGAGTGTTTTGGGGGCTCAACACGCAGTTTTAAGAACCCACTACATCACAATGGTGCGCGTATCCGGATCTTCAGAAGATGCGGGACTTTACCGCGAGTCCTAAGGGGACGAAGATGCTCAAGTCAAGAATGAGGAAAAGACCGAAGCGTCACTGGAAGACCGATCGCCAGTGACTAAAGAAGAATAAAACAAAGGATAGAAGGACCAACCAATTCTTGGGAGGGGCCAGGTCAACAAGGTTAAGGTTGAACTTATCGAAGAGAAACCTAAATACCATCCGTATGTCCTCTCAGAGGACACCTTGGGTCATGATACCTGTCGTGCCCCAGAGGACCAAAAGCCCCCGAAACAACAACAAAAAACAAAAAAATAGTAACGTACAAGCCGAAACAGGTCAAGATGAAGGCACCCAGCGATACCAAGTCGGTCGGTCCCGGGCTATCAAATCCTGACACCAAGTCAGCCGACCCCAAACGCTCAGGGCCGCTAACCTGGTCGGACACCGACATAAAGATGGCCTACCACCGACGTAAGCTCAACACGTTCCTGACCAGAGACCCGGTGACGACATCCCTTGAGATCCGGCTGCTTGGACAGCTCTGCGGACCACCCTCACCCCTTCAAAATATACGGAAGATCACAGACGCAATTACCGCGCTAGTGACCCTCCTTCGGGAAGCAGGCATGGTCGTATAGAGGTTCGAAACGAACGCCGTATTTGTTCTGGGG
>JH598172.1:0-29035 GCA_000173235.2 Hyaloperonospora arabidopsidis Emoy2
GATGCCCAGCAGCTTCTTTGGAGCGCTCACACAAGGCGCCAAGTTCAGCGGCGCCGCCTTTATTAAAGAGAAAAAACAGTTCAATACACTCGTAAACGGTGCGGTCGTCAGTCCATACTGAACGTCGTTTTCTTTACTATTAAGCGGCTATTCTAATCAATCGCTATTCCTTATCTGCATGATGTTTTATACTCTAGGAGCCAGGAATGAGTCCAAGCAGACTGCGGAAGTGGATGAGCTCGACTTTTTTGGTTTCAACTCGACCCAGAAACCCAAGGAAAAGGCACATGAGCGTTGCGAAATGAGCGTCAAAAGTAATATACAAGAGCCAGTTGGCAACTCATCGGTCAATAAAGTGCGCAAGGTCAGGGGAAGCAAACCTCGACGGAAGCGTAAATTGAGTGAAGGTGCGCTGGAGGAACAACTTATGGAAGACGAGGCGCGGCGACAAGCGTCGCTACTTCTCGCTCCGCCTAAATCGAAGGCTAAGAAGTGTGATGCTCATTGTCGTCGGTCAAGCATGGAGTTGGTGAAGAGTAAAGAAGTCTTTGAACAGTCGGATGAAGAAGCTGCTGTGTCTAGTGAGGAAGAAGGACAAGATGTGGAAGAAGAGGAAGATGAGGAGGAGGAAGTGGCTGTTAGATTGTTCAAGCTGCATGGTAAGAGTGTTGATGAAGAAATGACTGTTACACAGAAAGTGAAGAAGACAAAGAAGGGTGCAGCGCAAAAAAGCACTGATGATTCTGCTGATCGGTATGTGAGATGCTGCTTGCTTTCGTATAAGATTTTGGGGTGTTGAAAGAGTGTTTATATATATTGTGTCGATGCTATAGAGAGGGTGTGCGGATGCTCCGACGTCAGCTCGGTATTCATGTGAGCGGTGTCAGTGTGCCAGTCCCGATTACCTCTTTTGCTGATATGCGCTTAGACCCGGTTTCGAGTGCGCAGCAGATGAAACGTCTGCTATTGCAAAATATCGAGCGGTCAGAGTACAAGGAACCTACGCCCGTGCAAATGCAAGCAATCCCAAGTTTCTTGCTTCGGCACGATGTACTGGTCACGGCGCCTACAGGATCTGGTAAAACCGCAGCTTTCGCGATTCCGATTCTGGCAAACCTGGCCGCCAGCAGCGCAACAAGCAGCGGTATTCGCTCGATAGTGTTGGCTCCAACTCGTGATTTGGCAGTGCAGATTCGTGCTGAGTTCACACGCCTTGCAACAGGCAAAAAGATGCACATTACGTTACTGTCGAAAGCCACTGCTGCCACCATCGCTTCTCAGACAAAGAGCAAGTTAGCGGTCAATCATGATGTGCTGATTGCTACGCCGCTTCGTCTCGTGCATTTAATTCAGGAGGCGAAGGTCGATCTTTCGACCGTCGAAATAGTATGTCTGGACGAAGCTGATCGACTTTTGGAGCTCGGCTTTGTGGAGCAGATCGATGAGATCTTCGCTGCCTGTACGCACGCTAACATCCAGCGGGCCATGTTTAGTGCTACGATGCTGGAAGGAGTCGAAGAGCTTGCGCACACTGTGCTGCGTGACCCAGTTAAGGTGGCAATCGGAATGAAAAATACCGGAGCTAGCACGATTGATCAAAAACTAGTTTTTGTGGGCAAGGAGGAAGGAAAGCTTGTTGCGATTAAACAACTGTTGCACGACGGGCTCCAACTTCCGGCATTGTTATTTGTGCAGAACAAGGAGCGTGCAAACGAACTGTACCACGAGCTGTTGTATGACGGTGTCAATATCGGTGCCGTTCATGCGGACCGCACCAAGGAGCAGCGTGACGACGTGATCGCGCGTTTCCGTACCGGCGAAGTCTGGATGCTCATTTGCACAGACCTGATGAGCCGTGGCATGGACTTCAAGGCTGTAAATATGGTCATCAACTACGACTTTCCACAGGTATGACCATGATGTTTTGCATGTGTTGTGTGTGATATTGCATTAATCAATGTGCTCGAACGTTAACAGAGCGCTGTGAGCTACATTCATCGGATCGGTCGTACTGGCCGGAATGGACGCAAGGGCAAGGCTGTTACATTTTTTACTGAGGACGATATGGTACACCTTCGCACGATCGCTAACGTGATGAAGCTCTCAGGCTGCGAGGTTCCTGACTGGATACTCTCGCTAAAAAAAGCCAGGTATGAAGCAGCTTCTTTGATGATACATTTGCTATCTGTTGCTTGACTTACCTTTGTTTTATTGCGGCACCAGTGCGTCAAAAAGGAAGGAGCTGTTAAAAGCACCTCCGATGCGGCACCGTATCAACACAATATCTGGATACGATCTCCAGAAAGCACACCGGCTGAAGCAAATGAAACATGCAAAACTCAAAGTAGACGGCGATACCAACAACCAGCCGGAGCCACTGTTTGAAAGCAGGAAGAAACTAGCAAAACACAAGAAGGGCGGCGAAGGTAGCAGTCAATCAAAGCTGTAGCCTGTACTGAAGAAGCGGAAATAGCACAAGATGTCGATCAGCGAATACGTTTGGCAACCGAGTAAAGGGACAGGTTGCTAGTTCGAGCACAAACACCTATTTTCTGTCTGCTTAGGTTGCTTACACGTTTGCATATGATAAATGATAACACACATCCATTTCCTGCTCCATCTGTCTCAAACATTGGCCTGCCCTGCTTCAAGACGGTCAAGATCCTCGCTATCTTCGTAACCTCGTTTCCCTGTCATTAACGATGGTGGTGCGGTCATCTTGCGGTACTGCAGCAGCACGGGATACATCTTATCGATGGCTTGGTGAAGATGATTCGAGTCGCGTGCACCACAAAGCACAATCTTGCCGGACACGAAGATGAGCAGCGTCAGCTTGGGCTCCACGAGTTTGTAGATAAGTCCAGGGAATAGCTCAGGCTCGTACTGCACGCATGAAACGAGTGGCACCAAAATCAGCATGATTTTCCTCTCGTACAGTCAATTCCTTCACATCAACTCGCAACGCAAGAGCGTACACTGGAGAAGCGCGCATGGTCGTTCAGCAGTCCTTCAAGCCGGATCGGGAAGCGAACGTCGCACGTACCCATGACATTTCGGACTTTAAACTCGGTAAACTTGGCTGGGAAGTTCAATTTCTAAGCAGCAAAAGGCACAGCATATCAAGGTCATTCCAAACACAACATCAACCGCCATTTCGCCGTATCAAGCTACTACAACAGGGCACAAACCTGTACTACACGCGTAAACTTGCGCGCAGCTAGTCTACAGCTCCCTTCACTCGTTCCGCCAGTAATAACAACCTACCGCCAATGTTACATTCAATTAGCGTCAGCTTCATCAACGATAATTAACATTTTATAGTCATTTTTGCTTCCAAACACCAAAGACGCACTTTTCCGGATCCAAAAATCAGTGCTGTCGTCTTTGGGTCTCGCAGTCTCATAATCACCGCTGAAAAACGCTACAATTTCATCGTAAACGACTAGTTTAAAACCCTCGTCGCTCCGTCTCACAAGAATGCAAGAAAAACATTCAGACCTTGGGGTTATACTCGGCATTACGCGCATGCAGCGCAATAACCTTGAGATCAAGTGGCGTCTTCAGATCCACGGTACCAACGACGTTCCTACATGATTGCAACCATAACCAGTTACATCATAAATCGCCAAAAAACACTAAAAAACGCCAAAAAACGAGTCTTGACGTACATGATCTTGACCTGCAAATTCAGCCGTTCCTCCCAATCGTCGTCTACCTGAAGCTCGTGTGCATCTACAGACTTTAGATATTGTCTTGGATCGTCAATCAGCACCAGTTGCCGCTCTCTCACGGTGCGAGAGCTGCTGCGTGTAGACGCTGCTGGTGTCTTGCTCATGGTCATGTATTTTGTCCGTTGTTTTGAGCTCCGCCCAAGGTCCGTTTTAATCCGACGTTTTTTAGGTTAATTGACCGTGTCTCCTCCACCAAAAAAGGTGCCCAAATCGTTGCCCTTGTGATTGGTGCATTACCCAAAAAGAGGTTTTGTCGAGGGTGGCGATCTTAAGTAGCATGTGCCCTACTTTGCCACGCTGCGAGACAGCGGCAGTCATTGCAGCCTAGAATTTCTAGCCAAGTCATTCTATAAGCTATAAGCGTATCTCTTCCTTGTCGCACTTTCATCACTAAGCAGACGTCTTGCAGTCCTTGCATACTCACATACACATGCAGCAGGTACATTCACTCTGGTCCCAAATTGCGCGCGAGAGAAAGCCAGAGCAGCACGAACCTACCCATTTTTGATCTGAGGTTTTTCAAAGCGTCGAGGTTTTAGACTTGTTTTGTCGAAATATGACTTGGCGCGCGAGGAGGGATTCTAGCTTTTACCCTCAGTTTTGAACGGGGCGCTTCAGCCGTCTAGTAACAAAAACCACGTGCGCCAAGAACGACGCGCAGGCCGCGAGTCTTTTCGTCCATCTCCTCCTCCCCGACC
This sequence comes from Hyaloperonospora arabidopsidis Emoy2, assembly GCA_000173235.2. Taxonomy (NCBI): domain Eukaryota; phylum Oomycota; class Peronosporomycetes; order Peronosporales; family Peronosporaceae; genus Hyaloperonospora; species Hyaloperonospora arabidopsidis. The sequence goes on from JH598172.1 coordinate 4,430, forward strand.
GACCACTCACTCACTCAGTCCCTCACTCGACACTTTCATTGAAGCGCTCGTTTGAATCAGGAGCATATAAGAGTGAGATAGAGAGAGATAGAGAGGGTTAGAGAAAGCACCTAACGCGTCGCGCTTCCGTCCGGTACGACGCCTCGCTCTCTCCCTCCCGTCACGTTATAACGACTGGTGATCCCCCACTCTCTCACTCACTCACGTCTCTCTCTTTCTCTTTGTATACTTGTTGCAGACACGCCAACCAGCCAGTCAGTCAGCCTGCTTTCGAGAGTATCCCAAGCGTCGTCAGTCTCTCTGTGGGTGCTTGTACAAGTAGCTTGACCGGCTACTTTTGCTAGAACTACTTCTGCTACTCGCGTTACTTCAACTGCATCTCGAATGGATTCGTTCGGCTTTGACTTCGCGGGCGGCGACCTCCTGGACTTGGGCTCGCTCGGCTCGTGGACTAACAACACGCCCATGGGCAACTCGCCCAATGGCGGCAGCAACGGCAACGGCGCGCTGCCATTTAGTGTGGGCACGCCCACGGGCGTCCAGAGCCTCGGGGACGACCCGTTCGCTAACATGCCGAGCACGAGTGACAATGAGTTCAGCTTTGGGGACTCGCCCAAACCGTCGCCCAGTGCCCAGAGCCAAAAGAACGTTGGCGACGCAGGAGCTGCCAACGCGTCGATAGCGACAGCGTCGTCGTCTTCGTCGTCGTCGGCCCCAAGTGCCAGCGCCGGGACGGACTTGGCCACGAGCTATTTCGGCACTGAGCTTGAAGCCAGTGGCGCGTCCCCTGGAGCTACGTCACGAGCCGCCGCCTCGTCCGCAGGGACGACCGACGCACTGTTGTCCACTGGCGACAGCAAGAGCAAGAAGACGACCGTCAAGAAGGAGACGAGCGCTGCCCAGACAAAAGCAGATGCAAGCAGCGCACCGACGTCCGCGCCGGCGTCGGCGGTGACGCATCGTGCGGCGTTATTGACAAGTTCGAAGGGTACCGAGACACCGTCGACGTCAGTGCCTTTGAAAGAGGACACCACAAGCCTGGCATCAGCGACGGCTTCGACGACACCGAAATCGTCCTCGGCAACCTCGACGGGGTCACGACCGGTAGCTAGTAGCGGTGCTGCGATCTCGGCTCCCAGCAGTACTAGCAGCGTTGCCAGCAGCAGTGTGGCGACGTCCGCGCCGTCCACCACGTCGTCTGCGCGATCACACATTGGTAACCAACAGCAGCAGCAACAGCAACAGCAGCAGATGCAGATGCAACAGCAGCAACAGAGACAGCAACAGTATGCCAATCAAATGATGATGAACCAGCAGAGTGGTCAGCCCCAGCAGTTTGCTGGCCAACCATACCAACAGCAAATGCACGCGGCCCAGATAGCTGGGGGCGTGAGTGGAGCTCCCGCTTCACCTGCCGGTCAGTACATGGGAAGTCAGCCCGGTCAGGCTTACCGTTTACCGACTTCGTCATATGAAGAGGAGTTTGCACGGGTGAAAGCAATGATGATGCAACACGTCGATTTGATTCCGCCGCCGATGGAGGTGCTTCGTATCTCGATGAGCCAGAGCGCCACCGGCCAGCAAGGTATGACTATTGGTGGCAACGCTTACATGCAGCAGCGTGGTAATCCAGCTATGGTCCGTGGAGGCGCCCCTGGTAGTGCGACGTATGGACAGTATGGAAACCCGAATGTGATGATGGCCGGACCTGTACAAAATACGCCTCAAGCTGGAATGATGAATGCCGCACGGATGCGTGCGGCGCAAATGGTGCAGCAGCAAGCTCAACAACGTGTCGCGGCTGGTCGAACACCTGGGGGAAGCAACGACGCACAGACTGCATGGCAATCTGAGAATGATTTGCCTTTGCGGCGGAAAATGATCGGAAAAATGTACGTTTTTGTCATGGGAGTGCTGCGCAGACCGAAGATAGATTGTCTAATTTTCTATCGCGATGTTGTTAATGTCATGCAGCGTTAGTCTGCTGCAGCAGCGGAAGCCGGATGCGCCTGCCGAGTGGATCCGACGGCTGCCGGACATGGCAAGGAGACTAGAGGATTCGTTGTACCGTACGGCGAAAAATCGAGATGAGTACGGGGACTTTTCGTCTCTGAAGACCCGACTGCAGCATTTGGCAGTGACGATGGGTGCACGCGCTCAGCACAAGGCTGGCGGCAATCCTCGCGCTGCAGGCGCAAGTAGCGTACCAGTCACAACTGGTGGCACGGCTGGGAACAATGCGATGATGACTGCTCCAGGGATGGCAATGAACTTGGGAGCAGGCGGTATGGGCCCTCAAGGTCACGTGGTAGGCAACATGCCGTACGGCAACCGGATGACTCAGCAGCAGTTGATGCAACAGCAACACTTGCAAATGCAAATGCAGCAGAACCCTCAGATGCGGCAACAGCTTACACCGCAGCAGTTGCAGCAATTTCAGGAAGCTCAACTGCAACGACGGCAGCTCCAAATGCAGCAGGCGCAGCAGCAGGCCCAGATGCAGCGTCAACAGCAGCACCAGTATCAGCAAAACCAAGTACTCCAGCGCCAGAATTCAATGCGGCAAATGCAGCAGATGCAGCAACAGCAACAACTGCAGCAACGGCAGAATCCGAATTATATGCAACAGCAGCAGCAGCAACAACAACAGCAGCAACAGCAACAGCAGCATCAGCAAGTTCAGGCTCAAGCTCGCGCACAAGCGCAAGCTCAAGCTCAGCGGAATGGTACGACGAATGGTGCTGCTAATCAGCAGCGAATGAGTGGGGACGTAAGTCTTGGTGAATCTTCGGACTTCCTGAACCTGGACTTATCTTCGTCGTTGCTGGGATCTGATGATTTACAAAGTGTAAATTCCACTCATACTGGAGGCGACGCGATGAAGAGTGGAAGCAATCATACTGCGCATTTGGCAGGTCAGAAGCGCACGCTTTCTCAATCTCAGCAGCAAATGGCAGCAGCGGCAAATGCAGCTGCATTCAAGCGGACAAAAGTAGGAGGAGCTGGCGGCGCTGTCACAAATCAGCAGCATTCCAGTACTGCAAATTCAACATCTCAAGTATCACAGCCTTTGCAGACATCCATGCAGAAATCCGTGGCAAGTACTAGTGGCTCATCGAAGACTCCACCTATGAGTACAGTCAACGCCAAGTAACGCTGATTCAACCGATATGAGCGATAGCCAATTGTCGAAGGTGGCATGGAGGAAAGCATGGAAGGACATTATTAAGATGAGCAAGCAAGACATCGCGGTGGCCCTGTTAGCGATTTTGGGCCATGCGCAGCCAGAGGCGAGTGATGAAGGTGTGTGCCTGTGTACGTATACTACAGACCTACCCGTTTCCGACCTGGTGCGAAGTAGAGGCAGCGACGCTGGCCATATTTGTTAGGGATGGTGTTTTGTCGGACGAGTAGATAGAGTGGGCTTTAGTTGGTTCAGGAAGCCAACTCACGTTCGGTGAGCATTATCAAGGACAGCGCACTGCTTCACGCGATGACGTAGGACTTAGTGAGTCGAGCTGTTGCAGCAAGGGTGATGTATAGGCAAAGCCGCTGTGGCTTGAAATGAATTTGTAAAGTGGCGAGTTTGATTGATGGGGTTGCGTCGTCTTCGGATGCAAGTGGCTGTTTCTTGCTCTTGGCAAGTTTCGATTCTGGACGAAGGCACATCAAAGTCAAGTCTGGGCCAAGATAGTTTGCACTGCTATACGTCAGCATGCAACTCTGTCCAGATGGAACCGATGGAAGAAGCACCGCTCCAAGTTGCACTAACACCCGTCTTTTTAGTCGATCGGTATACATCACCCCGGATCCAGTCGCATAATTGAAGTCGGCATGCCTTTCTTCTACTTACATTCAACTTCTCTTGACAAGACACCGCATTGAAGCCGTTGTTCATCCATCCAGGCAGAACTGCGGTAGTTGTCGAGGCTGTGAGCTTCAAAATCAAGAAATGACTATGCCAGCTTTGGGGGGGGGTTGAAATGTCGTCCCTGTCTTGTTTTTCACTGAAGAACTCTCACGTCGCGTCGAAGAGGTTTAGCAGCGTCATCGTTTGACATGTTTCCATCTCCTTCGTCTAGCCATCTCAGGCTGTTCAATCTGTGGCCACCCCCGACAGTAATCGGATCTACCTTCGGGATCTGAACTGATCGGAATCATCTGGACAAATAGACAGTCCCGTGAGCAGATGAGACCCATACATTCGGATATTTGCAGATAAAGTAGTACTTACCGATGGTACTGCTGCATGCACATACGCCAGAATTCGTAGAGGCGCTAAGGAGTTGACGACGTCGTTTGAATAGATGTCTTGTGCAGAGCTCGCGCGCCAGACGTACCTCCTCTCAGAGCTCTACGCTTTAAATGCTGATCAAGAAGATGTACAGCAGCGGATGTACGGAGAAAGCTTTTGGTCGGTGCTTGAAGATGTTCCATCGAAAAAAGGTGGTGGGTCGTCCAAGGAGGTCCTGCTCCAAACCTCCTGCATTCTTCGGTAGCGTTGATCAAAGGCGTACATGCCATCACCTCGTCGCCGTCGTCGTTTGTGCAGATCTTCTCTGCCTTTGGTTGTTCTGCTGTAGGTGCTACCTTGTGTACTTCGTCTTGAATGCTCTTGAAAAGTGACCCCAGTAGCCGACCAGATACCGTGAACACTTGCTTGCAGTACAAAGCGATATGAGCAGGTAGTCCTACAAAGCTGAAAGTAGCGCTCGTTTTTGCGCAAGAAGTGCGCCCGCTTTGCTCGACCAGGCGTTAACGTGAGCACGAGTGCGTTCTCACTCGTTCTACTTCCCGTTTCTCATTCTGCAAGCTCCCGACAGGTATGCGTATGCCCCGCCTCCTCTTCTTGATCTTCTTTTTTGTGGACGGCATCTTGCTCCACGTTGCTGCTCTCGACGATCCCAGTTCGAACCTGACCGCGCCCAATGTTACTGAACTATCGAAGCCCCACCTGCCATTTGTCGACGTCCGCAAGCTTGACAACCACGGCGGGGAAGAGAGAGGCGCTGTTCTTGAAAACGTACTTGAAAAGATGAAGCAAATAATTACGAAGTCGTTGGGTGCTGCCTGCTCGCCATGCCACTCCGGCTTTGCTCAAGCACGACCCTCCAAGGTGGCCCCAGGTCATTGGTCCGATGTCCGCTCGCCTCACCACTCTGACCTTCATCAAGAACAGCCTTCCGAGGTGACCCAAGGTCATATTCCAGAAGAGATGTTTGCCATGGTTCAATCTCAGGAAGATAAAATTATACTGTGGCTTTATCACGCCGCGCGTTTCAAGGAGGAAAATAGTAGCAAGCCATTTTTGGTCGACGAAATGCAGAAACTCTTTCTAGGTCTTCCATCCCAAAAGCACGAGGTGTACTATGCAAATCTCTTTGCCGAGATGGGTAGTAATTGCCTTGGAGACCGCGCGGAATCGATGCAGAAACTCCGCTTTTGTCAACTGATTGTGGGCTATGGTATGACTCCGGGTGATTTGGAGCGCAACCTTCATCCGCATGGTCGTTTACCCACCAGTTTGCCGCAGACGGATCCTCTCTATGGCGCCTACAAAGCCTTCGCCTTGGACTTTGCTGCTGTTCATAGCCCCTCTACGCAGAAGGAGTTAGAGCAATATTTTCTCGCGGGCGATCGAATCAATGCCGATAAGTATTTGGCCACGCTGGAGAACAGTGTACTTGATGATCCATACCCGTACGTTGAATTGACCGATGATCGGCGTAGAGCTGGTCACTGGTTGTCGGTCTGCCGCGAGTGCTTTGAGGGATCGGTACGCGATTGGGTTCCAGTAGATACATTGACTTGTCCTTGGCTCCTTGAGGGAATGGAAATTTCTCGTTATCGTCATCGCCATCGACTTGGAAATCACGACTCACTGCAGCTTGCAGACGGCATTTATGACGTCTACGATGCGGTCCCTTCAGCACAAGCAGCCCACACTAGGGCTACTTGCTTGTGCCACAGCCTTGATGCACCAGCTAATGAGACGATGGGAGAAGCGGGACAAGAGGCAAGTTCAAGAATGAACGGATCTCGTTGGAGCGGCAGCGGCATCTCTGATGCTAAGTCGTGGCTGAGCAGTTTATTAATGGAGAACACGCTGTTGTTCTGCTTGCTGGTTGTCTTCGCTGGTGAGCTTTCGTGGTTTGGGCACTCTTGCCGCCAGCTACTTCGACTTTGGTTCACCTTTTTTCGGCCCGTAGGGTGAAGGAGAGGTCTGAACCTGCTGCTGGTCATTGAATGTTACAACAAAGCAGGAGAGCACTCTAATCACTTGGAAGAACAAATCCATACGTATTAGATGGTATTGCTTGGCTAGGGCTGGCATTTCTTGGCTATTTCTAGCGTTGCTGTGGACAGGACTATTGCAAGGTAAAACGTAGCATGGACATCGTTGGAATGACAACGGCGATGGTATGTGTAACAAGATAATTGGGACCGATGAATGGTGTGCAAGAGCGGTTGAGAATAGCAATGTCGGGTATGATGGATACGCTAAACCTGTGGATGGAATATTTGACTTGATTGTCATGAACGATCCAGCTGGCAGCAGGCTGTTTGAGTGAGCCCGTGCTCGTTCGTTCGTTGATAGTGTTTTAGAATTGTGCAAGAGCGATGAGGCAGAGTGTAGAGCAGCTAAATTGGAGCAACTTCGAGTGATGCAAAGTTGTCCAGCTCTTACTTCTAGGTACCAAACAGGCTGCCATTCAGAATTTGAGGGAGATGGCATATAGCACCTGAGTCTTAAGCTGTCGCGTGGAGTGCTTTGAGAATGACGAAGGGCAATCGCAGATGACGCGAACAGCATCTTTCCGGATATCGGCTGTAGGGCTTGTACGTCGGCGTGAAAGGGTCGCTCTGGAACAGATGAAGTACGCTCGCGGTACCAAATCAAACAATATGATCAGTGCAATTGAAGGCACCGACGGACTACTAGCAAGGACTACAACGAGCAAGAACCATGACAAGTCAAAAATAAGGGTGGATACATCTTGTCAGCTCGATATGCGACGGAAACCTGGCCAAACTGATGCGGCAATGAACACTAGATGAGATCTGTCGGCCAGTGAGAAGCTGGTGGGATCTCAAGTCCTAGGAGGTCCGACTTTCTTCGGGGGTATGTACGACTCCAGGCTATCGCTGAAAACCATCTAATAGACGGCCGACTAGCTGAGGAGAGCAAGCTGTTTGTATAACTTGCGGAATGGTTACGGCTGAAACGGCAAAAGGTCATCTAATGGTGCTACAAAGCGCGGCATCAGGAAACCGTCGTGGGCTCTAGCACTGCTGTGCAAAATGTGGACATTATGCAGTTGGAGGTTAGTGGCCTTACCCGAGCGCACAATCTTTTTGAAGGATGTGTTGAAGGAAGCGCACGACAACAGGTCGATTGAGTTGCGGACAAGGAACAGCACCGATGTACGAACTGATAGCGCTTGTTTCGGATATATCTGCTGATTGTAGGGTCGACTACATTCGAGCGCATTTATATCGCTAATAAGAGATGTGTATTGCAGCTTCGACTGGGATCAAAAGAGCAGGAGATTCAGAAAATGGTGATGGCTGCGTTCAAGTACCAGTACAATGAAGAAGCCGTGGTCTTATCTAAAATGGAGGTGCTGTCCGAAACCAGCGAGTCGACGCTGACCACCATTAGTATAATCGGACATTTCAGGCACGACGAAGGTGTCTGCAGAGTAAAAACGTACAGCGGATAAAGAATTGGTTTCCACGCACGATTGTGTTAAAAGCTGTAGTGGATACGGAGTTGCTGATGAAGCCCGGTGAGGACGCACAAGAAACTAGCAGTTCGGAAAATTGTTTATGCAGCACCTTGAATGATGCCGAGATTGTGAGAATGAAGCGCGTGACAACGACCAAGGATCCAAGACCCGAAGCAACTCGAAAGAGCTCTGTTGTATGTATAAGGCGTCCGTATTGACGTTGAAGAGGAGCTGCGTGCCATCTGATGGGGAAGGGGTCTGATTGCGCAATAAGCAAGTACTGATCGACACCAAAATGTCGAGGATAATACGGTGTCTAGGCCGCGAAGCTGTCGACATGAAGAAATCTCCAGGAGTGGATGCTGGTATTGGCGTAAAGACTAGCGATCGAGCTTGTGGGACACAGCGGATTCGTGATCTTGTCCAGGGTTAACGCCACGGATTCCACCGTAGGTTTTGATGTAACAGAATTCGACAGACTAGACTATAAAGCAAACATCGATACGAAAAGCATCTCTCAAAACTTAATGTGGTCCATCCAATACACGGTTACTGGACCAAAGACTCGACTCAAACGACCATTTTAATCATTCCAAGCGCCCGTCATTTATTGTTTCGTTACTTCACGCTTACATTTCTGTAGCGCATCATGGAGCTCGTGGAAGTTGTCGCGTCAAGTGATGAGGAGCTGGAGGACGTGGAAGCCCAGCAGCGCTTCGTGGCGCTGGAAGTTCCCGCTCACTTCGGGTCCAAGGTCATGCAGCACCTGTCGAGGACGTTTCGACCGCTTTCGGAGCTCGGGTTCGCGCACTTGAAACGCTTGAAGAAGCACCCGAAAGCTCTGAAAACGCTCGTGGCACTTGTTTGTCCCTCAGATTCGACTTTAGGCGATGATTTTGACAGGGCAAGCGCTCACGATGAAGTGCAGCAATTAGAAACGCTTTTTCAAGGACGTCTCACGACCGCAGAAGTGCTGAAGAGAGCGCCACGTAGTCGTGCTCTTTTCGAGAAACACTCGAAGAACTGGCCGCTGATTTTCCACGCTAGTGTCGACAAAGTTGCAGCGTCGCCACCCATTGAGAAGGAGGAAAAGAGGAACATGCTGGCACACTTGAGGGTGGCAGTGGAAGCTGGAAAAAGGCTGCAGGCAAAGAGACACAAGGCACTAACTTGTGCGTGGGGATGCGTAGTAGTGGATCCGTTCTTGGACGAGCACGTTGCGACGTCGAACGTGAGTGACGAGATGCCGAAATGTAAAATTGAGGCACTGTGTCACCCAATGATGGTGGCAATTAACGTCGTTGCCGAACGTGATCGACGACGAGGCGATGCAGCGAAGGACGAGATGGCTCACCAAAAGAAGCAAAGAAAAGGTCAAGAGAGAGACAAAGCCGCGCGGTGCCAGGAGGACATGGATGATATGAAGCACAGTGGGTCATATTTGTGCACGGGGTATGACGTGTACCTTGACTGCGAACCGTGTGCTATGTGCGCCATGGCGTTAGTACACAGTCGCGCTCGACGTGTCATTTTTGATCGCGACAATCCTGGCGACGGCGTGCTCGTGAGTTCGTTCAAGCTTCATACTATCGCTTCACTGAATCATCACTACCGTGTCTTTCAATTGAAAGCCACGTCTGAGTCGTAGACCATAGCCTTTGAATTTCACCCTGTTTTGAACGTGTATGAGCCATGCACGTGACGAGTAGAGGACAGGCTGAAGTGCTGTGTTGTCGACTGGAGCCGAATTAATCAGTGACTACAGAGCGCTGCTGTTGGACAAACGAATTATTCTAGGCTGCCAGAAGTTCGCCCATGACCTCGGGTCTCGGCATGATTTCGATAACGATCAACCGATAGTTCTACTCGTCGGTTCAGCACATTATTTGGTTAGAGCGGCAGACGTTGTTGCCATTCTATTCGGCAAGGTCGGACACTGTTGGGTGCACCTTTCTGCTACGACTTTTCCTGGCCAAGCGTTCACACCATGATTAAAAAGTGGAGAAGTTACGTGGACGCCCATAGCGAGCCAACACACATCTACATCAAGATTTTGGGCTTGGCGCGTTCGGTCGTCTAGGAGACGGTTAGGGACGTATCGGACCCGTGAATGCAATGACATTGCCATTGTATAGCTATGCTAATCTTTTCGCCACATTGACTGCCACGCTGGAGTAAGGCGCAAGCGGCGTGTCGAGGGAACTGGTGGTAAACGTCGGAAACATCCCTTTAACCGACACCCGTCACGTGGAGCAGATTGGTGGATAGAACACGGTGTACAAACAACACGATATTGGAGTTGTACCGGCACGTCACGATGCTACCCCCGTCGTTATCAGCTATAATGCTTCTCGACTCTGCCACCTGAAGCCTCATGACCTTGACATGGATATTGAGGTAGCTAGCTGTATCTGTGCACTGCGTCGAGACGCCGCATCGAATATTCACAGTTGCAGTTGTGTTTTCCTCTCGAATTGACACACACCGTTGTATGCGGGAACATTTGCAGCATCGACTCTCTGCCAATCCAAGAAATCGATGTGGTCTTTTTGACTTCCGTTACCACTGCGCCGGTAAAATGAACCGCATTGCTGAATTGACCTAAGCAATGTTGCAGTAAGGCCAGCTCATTAGCCACGGCACTTTCCAAACTCGTCATAATGTAAACCGTTGCTCCGTCCGCATTAAAATTCGAAGCGACTCAGACGAATGCGAATACACTTCTTGGCATCTGAAAAGATTGGTGGTTCTCTGCGCGCAAGGACGGAAGAAGTAAGCTTGAGGCGCATACACGGAGTGCCTTAGTTTCCTTAAACGACGGTTTTGTCGTGTGGTTCGATGATGCTGCGGAACGGAAGCATAAGCGTTAGTTGTTTTTCGTGTTTTTAGACAAAATATGCTGATGTTGCCACGCGATGTTGCCACGCTCCCCACAACGTTCAGCAACACCTTCCGAGAGCACTTTTAGATGTCCATACTTACTCGTCAGGCGATGTCTAGCAATGAGTGCAGCCAGTGGCTGAGAAATGAGACTGGTTTTCGACGGCAATTGCACGACATGATTTCTTCTGGCAGCGCACAGCGAAGTAGCTGCAAGCAACTTGTCCACTGGATGGTCACGCTGCCATTAGTGCAAGTACTTAGAATTGAGAAGTCGTGACTGACTTTCATCATCTCACTTGAAGCTCTTGCCCGATTTCTCGCTCGAATTGAAGCTGTTCTTGTCACATATCGGTTGAGCTCTAGTGAAGGCGGAAGTGCATATTCGCTGAGAGACGAGACAGGAGGTGCTATTCTCACCAGCCCTTACCGATTTACAACGACGAAGCTGCGTTTTAGACAACTTCAGGTGGCGATTCAATGGCGTCCAGCGTAAAGTTGCCGAATGCTCCGCGGCGAAATTCGTGCAGCAGGAATTGCGCGGCCAAACGATCTTGGACATCCGGTTCCTTGCCCAACGCACCGCAACGCCTGTACACTAGCTTGAACAGCTCACCGATGTCGTCCGTCGGCCTTGGAAGCTGTAGTGCGTCCACATACCGCGTCGATTGCATTTGATTCAGCTGGTAAAGCATATAGTCTGCAATCAACTCGGTGCCAACGACTTCGTCCTTGATTGCCCCTGTGAGCGCTAGCCTCAATCCAGTTTCTGCCGACGGAATGTTCGGCAGCATCACACCAGGCGTGTCCACTACAAACACCGCTGGTTTGTCATTCACCTACACGAAACAATCACATCAGCTATCAACGTTGACATGTGGTCAATCCTGAGCGTTCGAACGCACCTTTATAATGTCATTGCGGACAGTGACACCAGGCGTCGGTCCGACATTGGCTCGCTTTCGACCTTTTGCCAGTTTGTGAGAGTTTGACAGGCGTCGAAACTCGTTGATGAGCGAGGATTTGCCCACATTAGGAATGCCCACAACCATAACCATCGACCCAGCCGTACTTTTGAACTGGGCCTGGCTGTGCTTGTTGCACCATTGCAAAATGGCCTGAAGTCGTTTGCCCTTGACCACGGACGTGAAGAGACAGTCAGTGGCCAGTCCTAGCTCGTTCTTGCACTGCTTTTCCACGCGTTGCTGCATATTGGAATTCGCCAGGTCGCTCTTGTTGAACACGACCAGACGAGGCTTCGACTGGCCAAAAGCTTCTTCCAGGACGGGGTTGGCCGAGCTCCAGGGGATGCGAGCGTCTCGTACTTCGATCAGCACGTCGACGGTATCCATTTGAGCCACCATTTGACGTCTAGCAAGCGCCATGTGACCTGGGAACCAGTTCACTTTGGCAGGGTACATAAACTTGGACCGGAATGCACTCATCTTCAATGCAGGACACAGCAACGCAGGACAAGGTCTCAATTGTGACTTGACGTACGCACCACTCAAGAAAACGACTGGTGATTGGACAGGAGCTGAAGGGTCCGAGTTCTGATTGGTGGAAGCAGAAAAAGGCAAGTGTACTTCAACCTACGGACCTCTTTTTTGAGCTCTGGTAATCGTTGAAGAGCACTATGCTAACACTCTTGAAGCTGTTACGATGTGACGACGCAACTTGCTCAGAAAGACCGATAAATAGCGCGTTAGTAATTGATTGTGGTTGAACACATTTTGTTTCGATTGTCACATTTGGAGTGAACGACGATGTAACTTTCGTGGACTCCTTGTGCTAAGGTGGAGCTTGTGATTCATTCAGTCGGTGGTAAGTGTACCCCATTTGGTACTGCAAGACTTGACCAACACGACAAAAAGACTAGGAAGTGTAGGCGCTGTCTCTATTTCGTCGACTATTGAGGAGCTCAGGGATGGGTGTATACCACCGATTTAGTGTCACGGAGAGTATTTTAGAATGTATACTAGAGCCATTTGCGTCATGCTACTTTTCCATGAAGTAGATGTAATAGTTAGAGGGTACTGACATAGTACTGTTAGTGGTCAAAAACGTCAACACTGAAACACCGACTAGCAAATGAGATTTGGTCCGATTTGGTCTAGCTAAAACAAATCAGAACCGCAAATAAGCGCAACTGTTAAAAATGCCGTCGAAATTCGCCGCGATGAGGCGCTCGGCGACGTCTTCTGCCTCTGCTGCTGCTCCTGGCAGTTCAATGGCTCGCATCTTGCGTATGGCACGTCAATCTGGCAGTCTGAACTTGTACTCACGCGACATGGTATCGTTTCCTGACGAAGTTTTCCGTCTCTACGAGCAATTAGACGACGACGAACGTAGTTGGGAGTGCGCTGTTCTCCGTAAATTGGACCTGAGGTGATTTACACATTTTTTGTATTTTTGACAACTGATTATTGACTCGAGTGCATTTTTGACAGCTACAATGACATTGCAGAGATCCCGAGTCAAGTAGAGACGCTTAAGTACCTGGTGAGCTTCAAGATGCGTCACAATCACTTGCGTCAAGTGCCATTATCTTTATGGAAAGTGGAAACACTTACGCTGCTCGACCTCAGCAAGTATGACGTTGTCAAGAGGTGTCAAGAACAGCCGGTCAAAAACTAATTGGTTCATTTTGATTTGTGTGATCAGCAATGACTTAGGCGGGTGTTTGCCGGAAGACTTGGGCAAGTTGCACAAGTTGCGAGAGCTAGGACTGGAAGGGAACAAGTTGACGCAGTTGCCGGAATCTCTTGGCGCATTAATTCACTTGGAGGTGTTACGGGTGGAGAGCAATCATTTGACGATGCTGCCTTCGACAATAGGTCATCTTCGAAGTTTGAAATCGTTCTCGGCGTACTCGAATCAGATTACGGAGCTGCCATTATCATTTGGCGAGCTCACGAATTTGCAGACGGTGGATCTGAAGAAGAACTGCTTGGTTACTACGGGTGACGCTTTTTGTAAGCTAGTATCGATCAAGTATATCGACCTGCGTCAGAATAAACTGACGGTGTTCCCGATGCTTTCGGAGAACAGTGTGTGCTTAGATCAGCTTTTCCTAGGCTTTAACATGCTGCGCGAAATTCCAGAGCACGTCGTTTCGAGTGTGATGGAGTCGCTCACGGTGCTCGATGTGTGTGACAACAAGCTGCAGCAGTTGTCGGATAACATTCCCCGGCTGCACCGACTGAAGACACTAGATGTCAGCAACAACGATTTGCACGATTTACCAGCAGGACTAGGCTACCTGAAGTATCTTGACCATCTGCTTGTTGAGGGCAACCCTCTGCGCTCGATTCGACGATCCGTCATTTCATCAGGTACTCAGCCGCTCAAGAAGTACTTGCGCACTCGGGGTGGACCGCCGGTAGGGGTTGACACTATCGAGGAGGAGGTAGACGAGTTTATCATGAGACAGAGGGAAGCAAAGCAGGATGAGCCCATGCCTGAAGAAGCACCTCATGAAGACGAATATTTATTCCGAGAAGCCGCCGCATCGGGGAAATTACAGCTCGTTGATATGAAACTCCAGCACTTGCCGACGCAATTTCACGCCGCGGGAAAGTATCATTTTGGTGAATTTCTGCACCAGCTGGATCTTTCGAAGAACTGGCTACAGGAGCTTCCTGCAGCGATTGGTGATCTGACATCCCTTCATACTCTCACTGCTGTCCAATGTGGATTGAAGTCAGTTCACTCTTCCATTGCGATGCTGCCGAGTCTGAAACATTTGCGACTCAGCAAAAACTCGCTAACGACAGACGCTGTAAATACTATTCTCGCCTCGGGTACTCATGGTATATGCCTGTCTCTTACAGAGCTGGACCTGCGCAACAACATGTTGACGGACATCCCGCAAAACTTGCGGGATCTGAAATCTATCGATACTCTCGTACTCTCTTTCAACCTTCTGCGAGTGTTAGACGGGTTTCCATGGTCTACAATGCACCATCTATCTGTGCTAAGCGTTGCTGACAACCAGGTACGTAATGTGTCGAGGTTACGATCTGCGGTGCCACTATTTTGCTAAATCGTGTGGTTGTGTGACATCATGCAGTTGGAGTCGTGCGGGACTGTTTATCAAGTGCCGAATTTGACATCGCTTTCTCTGGAGAACAACGAGTTGCGTCAGGTATGTGGAAGTCTCGGTTGCTTCCGATACTACGATTATTAACACCACGTATGTGCATTTGTTTGAATAGATTCCGGCAGAGCTTGCACTTTGCAAGAGTCTTCGCGCCCTCTACCTGGCTGGTAACCCGCAGCGAGGAATCCGAGCTCACGTTTTGAACAGCGGCACTGAAGCCGTATTGAAGTATCTGCGTAGCCGGCTTCCTTCCGACGCCTCACCGCTTACTGTAGGTCAGGGGTCACAGCACTCTGCCGGTACTGCAAAAAGCCCGAACTGTGTCAACCAGGACGACGAACGAGTTGTTGATCAACCTGTAGTCGCAGCTACACCAAACGCGGTTAAGCCAAAGCGACTCTGCGTAGATTTGTCAACGTCGTCGCCTCGACCACTGAACCCAGCAACCCCAAGCACTGACGTGCTATCGTTGAAGCCAGCATCTGCGTCAGCACCTGTTGAAGCCGCAGCTGAAATACTGGTTTCTTCCGCCGCTGACAAAGTCCTGGCTGAGCTGGACGTTAAAATCCAAAAACTAGAGCAGCAGCTGGACGATTTCGCTGTTACAGCGGCAAAACGCTTTGCCTTGAAGAAGGACTTAGCCATGACACGATCGCTGAGGATTCGTCATATGCGCAAGATTGGTCAGACGTCCTGAAGGCACCACGGAATGACAAACGTTTCGCGCCGTACGTAAATTGCTGTCATGAAAAGACATTGTCACTCTTGTTAACGAATATGCAACCATGCGACTGAGTGATCGCAGAGGCGATTGAGAAGCAGCAGTTTCGACGACGTCCACTCAATCACCCTCCATTATTTTTTGCGGCTGAAGACGCAAAATAGTCCAGAATCGATCGAGATCGTTATGCTACGACTCGGCTCGAATGTTATATGCGGTGATTTGTTCCACGCACAAAATGTATGTGGAACGTGTAACTATATCCAGTGGAAATTTGACATATTGCTGCGTGCTTGCATCGGTTGAAAAAGCGCCGGACGTGGTAGACAACGATTTATTAGACTTCCCGCCACGTCTGGGCTTCCTCAGACATTTATAATCGACGGCAGCTCGAGCCATTTTGTAGTCATTGACAAGTACTGCTGTATGTCTCTTACACAGCATCCTTTGGAACAAACTCGAATGGTTCAACCGCTTTAATTGAAGCCAGTCAGAGCAAGTAATAGCGACGTTTTGCAAGCAGCATTGAATTACCTTTCATGTGCTTGACGGGGTAACCAGCAACTTCTCGTACGCTGGGATCCATCAGCAGCTTTGTCGAGGGCTCCGTGGCCTGACGTGATCGGTCGAAAGCAATTTAGCAATGAACACTCTTTCGTCGAAAAGATACGGTCGCTACCAGCTCTAACTGATGATGAGTCAGTGTTCTTTCTGCACGAACGTCGTAACATAGCCATGAATCTTTATTACTTACCTACTTAGCTGAGACATAACCGACCGATCGATCGATTTGTATCACCCTTCCCTGTATGAAGCAGTCGTCGGTGTTCACACGGGCGTTCGCATCGATGACTCTTGCGCCAACGCCGGCGGTTGCCGTCTCTTGTGATAGATGTATTCAAATATGAAGCCTGCGAGAGCCACGGCACCGATCACGGCACCGACAATAATGCTATTGGAAAGCCCAGCCGAGACATTCATCTCCTGCGTCGAGACAGATCCAACGGGACCTGTTACTGTTCCACCTTCGTTTGCATCGGCCGTCGAGCCTGTCGACACGGGAGTAAAGTCGCCCAAGTTTTCCCCCACCGGAAACAACCCCAAAGATGGTACGCCACATTGCGACAGCGACAGCTGCACGTTGTCGCTCACCAAGTCGCTGCTCAAAGGGGACGCCAGTTGAACAATCACCGTGCCATTCGTCGTTGTGTTCACGCTGCGTACATCAATCACCGCGTCACTCGAAACGACGTCATCACTTGCATTTTCCATTGACACATTGAGCGAGAGACTCGCGTCAGCACAAAACGTGTCGGTCTTCAACACCACGTCAGCGCTCCCCACGTCCAAGCCACTGACTGCAGAGATATTGAACGTCGGAGCAACCATGTAGCCAACATTAGCAAGGGGCGAGGCCTCGGTGCTCGTACTGGCTACAGTCACACTGAGAATCAGCGACGTAGCGTCTCCGACACTGCCGTCACAAGGCAACGGCTGAGTCCACTTGACTTTGCCCGTACAGGCTTCACCACTGCACTGAACGTCTTGGACCCGTGCATCCGTGTGTCTCCAACCGGTCGTACAAATTGCACTACCGCTCGTCCCCCTGCAAATCTGTACGACGTTACAATTTCCGACACTAGAGAACCTCGAGCCACTGACTTCCAGCGCTCGTGCACACACAGAAACACCCGTTGCACCGCCATTGACGACAGCAGGCGCCAGTGGGTCGAGCGTCGCGATTGTCACGACGTTCGTATTGCCTCCAGCGAGTAACTGAGCTGTTAATGTATTCCGTTGGCCGTCCACTTTTGGTCGTACAATTGCCCAATCTAAAGCCGATGCAAAGTGAATCGTGACGGCGCAATTGTCCAGCGTACACCCATCAGCTGCCACAAGCGACGCGACTGTAGGAAGTGTCGCGTTGCTGGTATCACAGCCGGGAAGCGAGGACGCCCCCAGACGCAGTGCGTACGAAGAACCCTGTTCGGTTGTACGATCGTAATTGCAAAATTGTACGACGAGCGACGTCGCGCCACCGGTTAGAAACGTCGACGTGCCGTCGAGTATACACGTCTGGCCGCTGCATTCCGAGCAACTTGCTGCGGCGTGCGTTGATACAGCAAGACTGATCGTATATATTAGACCCAGCAACGTCTTCATCAGTGCTCGTGGGAGTGACGCGAGGAAGAATAAAGGTCCGAGGCGTTGGCAAAGACGTTTATACGTATTGTAGTCTATTGGATGTGTATAGAAGTGTATGTGTGTAGTTGTTGTTGATGGTCCTTTGGCCTCGTCAGTGGGGTCGTTCGTTTCCTGCATAGAGCGAGAATTCGGAACGAGCCCTACCCCGCGAAAGGACAGCTTGTCTTCTCAGTTGTGATGGAAAAGGGCAGTTATGACTATCAGGAGGTAGGTGGTCAGGCGAAGAAGAGGTTGTTGTGGATTGGATGCGTGCACATCGTGCTGGTCCAATCACGGCTGTCCGGCTTTATGTGCTACAGAAAGGGATCCAATATAGGGGTTACTGATGCTATACGCGAGTTGAAGTTGCTGGAATGAGGCAGGTTACATAATGCAAAACGTGTTTAAGTACAGCGTATCGCAGCCTTGACTAGTTGTTACTACTATTATCACGTCAACTGCTTTGCTGAATGAGTTCAAACTGGTCGAATATTATCTACACGGATCTATACTCCGCTCAACAGTAACCTATCTGATGAGATGGATAAGTCGGTACCGAGCTCGGGACCAACGCCAAACAGTAGACCTCATGTAAACATTTGTTTAGGGAATGGTTATCCCCCCCCCACTTTTTGCTACCCCCCCCCTCTCATACCGGTATTCACAAATCCCATACCGGTTGCCTTACAACATTTCAAAAACTATTGAGCACAAATACATGACAAAGGGCACACTTTCGTATTTAATGGAATGTATTTTACTCAATTATTCATGATTTGCCTAATTTTCAACTTTCGCTCTAACAAAATTATACTTTATCATGTACCAGCATGGCAAGAGATGCAGATGAACTCGCCAAGATGTAAGCACTGCTGGCGCGAACCGAGGATGTCGGCGATCGACTCAATTTGGAAGAGTTGTTGCTCAGCAAGAAGAAGGATCTTGAGGACAAGGTAATGTCATCATGATGTCAGGTATAAATGGGGTGGGCAACTTACACAAAGTTAACAATGAGAATATCTTTATTCGTTGCATGACTCGTAGGTGGTGGAGCAATATTACTTGCAAAATATTTGACTGCAGGGCAAGAAGGATAGGTAGGTAACATTGTGGGTTACCTTAATTTGCAAAGGAGATGGGAAATGCACTAATGTAAGCCGTTTTAAACACATATTGTTTAGGCTGAAAATGCACAAGAGATTAAGAAGACTATTCGATTGATCGCGATGATAACTAGTAAGCGGTTATGCTGAACAAGATTGTCAAGAAAGCCATTTTTTGGAAGGTTCTCACGGCCAAAAAGATTTTGCTCAAGATCGCCATATTCGATGGAAGGGAATCAAGAAAGCGTACCATGGACATGATAAAGATGTGTCTGGAATGTTTTGAATTAATTGAACGCTTTGCTCACTATTGTTGTGCATTGTTGGTCTGAACATGTCAGACGAAGGTGACGACGAGGTGAACAGCACATTTATCGAAGGTGTGGTACGAGTGCCGCATTAAGACGGAGCTAATAGATTGTTAATTCTTAGCTATAAGTTTTCGCTTGTTGTACACACCTAGAATGCGATATAGATGCTGATATGAATCTAACACAGCTATGACCATAAGTTTACTTGCTATCATTTATGCTGTGTCCGCGTTCAACATTATTTTTGCTGATTTATTATATGCTCAAACCATCGTAGTTAATACTTGAACGGGCGCTTGCAAGTGCGACAGAAACCTACGCAACTATTTTGTAGCGAGAGATGCCATTAGCCATTGTACTAACAATGTCATTTAATACTGATCTCACGTCACCTAGAGACGCGTTTGTTCTGTTTGATGTAAACGACAACGAATGGCTCGATCAGAACGCCTTCATAAGATTTCTAATTTCTTGTCCTAAAGGTATTATGTCCCCCTTAGTCCCATATCATGGCTAAACAAGACGCATAGAGTACAGGTAGTCCGTACAGAGCACATATTCGTTGCATAGACTACAGTGTGTACAAAAAATCAGGCGAGAAAAAGAAAATTAGAAAATGTTGGATAAAGAAAAATTAAAACTAGTGAGATGAAGTTGCGTAGATCATATATTATGACAATTTTTAGTAATGCGGCATGTGCGCCGATTGTGTCCTATTTGGTGGCATGTTCTACAACGCTGCGATTTAATTCTCTCGCCTTGAAGTTCAACATATTTAAATGCTAATGTATTTATCTTAGTCGAGCCACATGATCCGACTGGTCTGTCTCTGGTGGCAATGGGAACAGGTTTCTAATGGAATTTTGGCTCTCGGTCAATTTTTTATTTCGTTTTGAAGTACAATTTGGTCTGAAAGCAGCAAATTCGAATGCCTTTCTTGTAAGCGCGTAACGCTCTCATAAAAACTTGACATAACCGAAAGATATGGCGGCTGCGCACGGGCGATATGCCAGTGCGCGTCAAAATCATCAACCTGCAATACACGGTCATCATTACGAATCGATTTCATTTTATGCGAGCATGGCATGCCATGAACTTGGCTAAATGCACCCGTGCAGTCAACTTGATGGTCCAATGGGACTAGTGACTTCTGATATTTAACAAATGTCTGATCGAAAGGATTAGTCTAAAAGGTTCATTTGCAAATGACAACGTGTATAGTAGTTACTTTGTTCAATGCATGGTGTGATATCTTCTACAAAACAGATGACCAGAAGTTACCTGACAGACGATTAAATGTGTCAAGCGCTCAAATGCAAAGCGTTGACTTATAATAGACTTTTGATTCTCGCAATCCATGGACAATCGAGTATGCATTGTTGCAAGATCTCCTGTAGATACTGCTATCCACTTCTTGATCATTGCATGTCCTCCTTCAACTCGTGAAGTCCCAGTGTGTCCAAAATGTTTGATTTTGTTAATACACGCACAGATAAACTTTTCTTGTGAATAAGCCATGTTCCGTCACGATAATGAAACGCATTCACACTAGTGTTGCCATGTTGTAGCATGAAATTCTTCAGATATCCATTTCGGTAGCTGACCGACACGTGGCTCGCCAAAGGGCAAAAAATATCCCAATCATTGTTATATTCGAATTTCGATCTCGATTTCGTCAACACCTTTTCTCTATGTGCCACATGCACAATAATAAGTTAGCGTTAGGAAGTGCGATTGGCACATCTCCCATAAGGACAAACTCCCTACCCGTGACGATTGCAATGTCGTCTTGAATCCAATAAGAAAAACAAGACTTGATTTCGTTCAGCGCCCAGAGGTATGCGGCCTTTGTTTCGCGCTGCATGAAGCAAAAGCAAAGGGAAATGACTGGTTGGTTGCAGTGACACCCATCACATGCAGAAGTAGCATCTTGAAGTTATTCAAGTAAGAAACACGAAATAGGTATCAGTACATGCACGCTTTAAAATAAAAATAATATTGTAATACCCACCGATTTGTCTTGTACGTGGAGTGGAGTCCATCGGAAAAATCTTGTTCGACGAAACTTTTTGATCATATCCATACTGTGGCTATTGGTAAACGCTGTAGGCTCATATACATTTGTGTTGCCAGGTAATTCAGTAGGGCTTCTAGGATGTGCGGTCTTGCAAGAAGCTCCTCGGGCACTTCTAATCCAAGTCTGAAGTATCTCGATCTGTTGCCGAATAGCTTCTAATGTTGCGTAAAGATCCAGAACACAACATGGCTGCATATCACTATTTGACATACATTTAACCTGCTGCTGCTGTGGTTCAGACAACTTTCTCATACTCGCAAAAGCTGCAATATTGTCGGTGCGCTCGTGATTGTGTTTGGCGCATTTATTTCAATTTCCCAGCGGCGTTCTTCTCCTTCCTCCGCACAATGATGCACCATGGGCAACCAAGTAGTTGAGTACTTGTGCTGCGAACACCGGGATCTTCCTCCGCCCTATATTTCCCTCCATGGTTGCAACCAATCCAGACAGTTTCTGCTTTGAACTTCATCCTTTGCTTCGGAGCGACTTGATGCAAAACCCCTCTACATTCGCAGTTTTATGTACAGCGATCTGTGCATCAGCAAGAGTATTGTAGGCATCCTTTAGAGCAAGTGTTGTGGCAAAGACATCAAAAATATTAACAAGGTACGGGGGTAATATTTAAGGACGTTATATTTGCATGCTAAGGGTGAGCATACCAGTTTCGTAAGAGCTCAGTATAACGCGTTGTAACGCTAAAATAGTGTTGATAAGTGCTTTTTAAATATTAGCCAATCACCGATGAGTACTATATAAATACCAGTTTAGTGGGTGTTTGCAAAAGTGGGTGTGCGGATAACAGAGTTCCAAATAGGCGTTTACCGCACCCAACTTTAGGCTAAAAACCTTGGGCGTGGGTGGGCGAGGCCGGCCTCGCCCACCCAAAGTTATTATAAATTAAACAATAAGTAAAATATATGTTTGCGACGTCGTGCCCACCCACCTACGCATTTTCGATCGCACCCATAACTATAAAAAACCATTGGCGTGGGTGAGGGTGGGCGTGGGCGCCCAAGCTGAAACTCTGGTAGATAACCATTTCCCAATGAAAATATGTAAAAACCGATATCGTTGCAGAATATCCGTTTTGGGTAAGGGCGACTGAGTGGGTCCTATTTGTTTAAGTTTGGTTTATTTTTGAAGAATTGGGTAATGCTGCCGGCGACAGAACAACAAGGTAGCAGCCTTCGCTTGATTCCCTATTTATACCTTTAAATGAAGGAATTGATACATCCACCAGCCCTTGTTATTACATCCAATGTACAATCTGGTACGCCGCACCATATTAACTGTACTTAATGTTAAAGCTCTCAAACACAACAGGTGTTGATTGCTTATACTGATTGAACTGAAGACTTTGGAATGAAAACGGCTTCTATCTCGCAATGCGGCTCTTAACCTGTGGCGTCTGGCATGATGTTCCCAGAAACCATCAATTGGGGAGAGCGCATTGTATGGGGTGAGCTCTGCCGTGCGCTAGTGGTTTTGTTCACAAGCAGAAATATCATTAACGCACCCCTTGCTGCCATGAAGTACGGACAAGTATGCTGTTGCATGGCTCTCGTCGATAAATAACTACCACAATAGGTCGCCCGTATGAGTAGCCCCCAAAGATTGCGCATCCTGGATTAGTCAGCCGGCTGGCGTGCGGCACACATTTACAATTTTCTATGCCCTTAAAGTTGCGCCTCAAGTGCAGCCATGTTGCTAACTTAGAGTGCTTGTTTCGTTCTGTTATGTTTTGTATTGTGAGGTTACATTGAGACACTTCAGGAGATCTCTAATTCTAAGAATGTTTAGCACTATAGCCTTGCTCGCGCTAAAATTGAATCAAGTCTGCATGCGTGGTGACTCAACCATCTGCAGTCTTACAGTTGCGCAAATGAAATGAGATTGGATAGAAGGCGCAGTGCTAATCCGTTAGATTCCAAAGTCTGACGTGTATAGGCAATCAATCACCTGTGGCGTTTGAAATCTTTCGTAATACGTACAGTCAATATGGTATGACGTGCCAGAATGAGATGGATATTGTAAAAAGATATGATGAGTTGATCAATTTCCCAACTTAATTCCATCTGCCACCATTGTGATGCATTGCCCCAACTAATTTGTGGGCTGGTAAATGGAATTTCGCTTAAGATATTTCTCGGTCGGGTGCTGTGAACCAAAAATGGATTCCCTATACTGAAATGGGGTCCGTTTACCAAAATGGAGTCCCGTGGCCATTTCCCTTCAATTGTAGCAGCTCCAATATATGTACATATCCATTTGACAAACGTCAGCCTACTGATTGAAGTACCTCTAGCGACCGTTACCGTTCAACCGGTACGATACTGTACGATCGAACGGTAGTCTCGTTGACCACATCAAAACTCGGTTTCTGTCAAACGACGTCTGACCCCGTTACAGGCTACTCGTCCTGCTTATACGGATCCCTCCAAATACAAAAGCAGAAAGACTATACGCCCCAAGTCATTGCTCACTTGCATTCAAAGTCTTGACAAGCTAATCCCATTTCTGTCGACGCAAGCGATACATGCTGTCGACGCAAGAGGTACAGATGAATAGTTCTCATCTCACAGACGTATCCTACTAATACAAACAATTCGTTCCCATTTTTACCTTCTCTACAAACGTTCCCCTCTGCCAACTGCGTGCCCCAAGTCGTTGACCACTTTCGTTTAGACTCTTTCAAGCTCAGACCACTCCACAACGATCCGGTTGTGTCCGAAGCAGCACACACTCAGCCACTTGCGTTACCGCTTCTTCCGTTGAATACCCGACCGACATGGCGCAAACAGTGCAGGCCACCATTGCTGCCATACGACTGCCGCCGTTGCCCATTTCTACTATGCAGCAAACAGCAGCCCCACCACCGCGGCCGAACCCCGAACCGACTTGCACGTACTCAGGCGCTGGGATCTGGATGCTGTCATTCGGAAACACGAGTAGAATTTCGAAAAACCATTCCAGTAGCAGTTCCAGCTCAATGCGTAGGTAATCAAAGGTGGATGTTCTGATGAGCAAGATGTGGTGTTTCATACAGATTTGTTGCTACACCGCATTCTGGAGGATTTGCTAGCCGCCATGGGTGTCCATGGACTCTTCAAGAGCATTTCGGGTAACAAGCACGTAGGGGGAGACCTAGACCGTGTGGGGATCACGGAGACTACCGCCACGTTGAGCAAGCCCAAGTTTGTCGTTGAATTCAAACCTCCTTGGGCGTTTCATTTCGAGAACCTGTTGACTCACTGGGATCAGCACAAGAACAATGCGGTGACAAGGTTGTCAAGGCAATACCCCAGTTTTATGGATACATGACCTTCAACCAATTGCGATACGGCACTCTCACCACTTACAATAAGACGTGGTTCTTCAAAAGAACTCACGTAGCGGGGGCCAGTTGGCTCGAAGTCGCCGGACCACTCGACCTGCAAGATAGCGCCGCCTTGTTGTAAGCATATCTTGCGGTTCTACTGGAAATCGACAGGGATTGGT
>JH598173.1:0-13548 GCA_000173235.2 Hyaloperonospora arabidopsidis Emoy2
AAAGCGGACCAGCTCCAGTTCGACGTCCGGAAGCACACCTAAAACTCGGTGTATGACCCAGTGGATGCCGTTATCTGTCTGGTGAAGGATCACGCAAGACATCCCGCCATCGAGGGGTGCTTGGCTTAGCCCACGACCAACGCCCGGTCGACTAAGTGTCCATATAAATCCTTGAAGCGCCTCCGGTCCATGCCGCAGCTGTAGCTGAGGCGGGATTTCAACTGTGTCTCCCACTGATAGACCAGGGCTGGCTGCTATGATTACAGTTGCCCACCGACCTAATTTCGGGATTGTATGGAACTTGTCTGCTCCCGTTCTGGGAAGTGTGACCTGGTAATCCAATGCTGCCACACGCGTGATTCTTAAGTCCGCGAGGGTGCAGGCCTTCAGCAGGGGGTATAGACTCGTTGAAAGGGTCCGACCCTTTTCATCTAAGATCCACGGATTTAAATCCTATCTATAAGTCGCCCAGAAAGTCGTGTGCTCCTGTGTGAAAGTATCTGCATGGAACGGTATCTCATCGTGACATTGCAGCAAGAAAGTCCGGTCCGTCCTAGTGGCTACCAGGTGCTCCTGCATCCGCTGTATGGAGTTGCTTTGGTTCCGTTTGACCTTCTCCCATTCCTCCCTCCCGGGTGCGAGCCACGAGCATATTTCGGTGCTGATGTTCGGCTGAGGACCTTGAGATTGGGGCTGCACCGGCGGGGCGGAAAACCCGGAGATAAACTCCACGTCTCGGAGGCGGAAGGGTGCTGGAACGTCCATGCTAGCCACGCCTGTAAATAACGATCGGGTTTCCGTACAAGCCACTGCATGGCGTGCTTTAAATTTTGTGTACATACGGCAACGTCAATGGAGATGAGCCCGATTCCTCCTGCTCCCCGTGGGGTGTAAAAAAGCCCTGGATTCACTTTGTGTCTGCTCCTGTCCGTGGACGTTGAATGATTCCACAAAAATTGCTTCTGAAGGTCATGTAATTCGCTAATGGCCCAGTGAGGCAACCGAAAGACGGCCGATGTGGATAATACTGCTAGCAGCATAATAGGATTTAACAGCAAAATCCGGACGGCCACACTCGAAGAGATGGTAGCTGCTGTCGCAAGGCGCTTCTGATGCTCCGTATGCGTAAAGCCCAATTGGCACCCACCAGATCTCCTGTTCCCACTTGATACCCTAAGTATCGAGTCGTATCGCCGTGGCGAAGCACTGGGATTCCGGCGTAGTCGGCGAGGTCCACCGCCATATTAAGCATGATGAGAACACTCTTCTTCTGTTGCACCCAGAGTCCAGACAGCTCACCGAACCGGTGGACAATTTCCATGACATAGGGTAGTTGATCTGCACGTTGAAGAAAGACGGTTGAGTCATCGACAAAAGCAGAGAATTTCTGCTCGTGACCGGGAAATCGGGGATGCCGCAGTCCTTAAACCGTGGGCGTTTATAACAGTGCGATGGCTAGGATTTCGGCTACCAGCAGGAATAGAAGTGGCGCTAACGGACAACCCTGTCAGATCCTGTGCGAACAGGTGCGGGGTCGGATAGAATGCCATTTACTAAAAATCTCGCCGCGGTGTTGGTGTGTAGATGTCGTACCATCGTGATAAAAGCCCCATCAAACCCAAACGCCCGCATCGCTTCGAATAAAAATTCCTGCGATACCGTATCGTATGCCTTTCGAAAATCAAGGAGCAAATTGGCTCTACTAGATGCTGCATCTCGCTCCAGTATATGTGCCACCGACGTTAAATGAGCCATCGTCATTATGGCAGTTTTACATATCTGGCTGCCATGGACGAAACCCTGTTGTGTGTCCTGAATTGGAACTCCAATGACGTCTTGGACACGACGCGATATCACCTTAGCGACAATCTCGTAGCCTGTCTGTAGCAGAGCGATTGGTCTGTAATCCACTGCATCCATAGAATCACCCTTGTTTCGTAGTGGGATAATTAGACCTTCCAGAAAAGAATGAGGAGGGGTTCGGCCTTGCAAGAGCTCGTTGCCTATTGTGACAAGGGCAGGTGCCAGAAGCGCTTGAAAATCTTTCAGAAAGTCGTTATTCAGTCCATCTGGGCCGGCGGCTTTATGCCTGTCAAGCGCTCTGATGGCAGTCATTACTTCTGAGAGCGATATGGGCATCATAAGACGTGCGTTGTCTTCTGGTGAAAGAACGCGGTAGGATGGCATGGTGATAAAGTTGCTTAGGGCCTGCTTCAATTTCGTTTACGGTACTGTGTTGTGAGGGCGGCCGAGGATCGGGCTCCATTCTGATGCGAAATGGTTCATGATCGTGTCCCCACGGCAAAAAGGCTGCCCATATAAAATTAAAAAGGATTTGAAGCAACCTAGTAGTAATAATAGTTTGGTCTTTTTCCCAGTTTGAGGCGCGTTTAAATTGCCACCGCAGACTTTCCATGGTTCGTTCCAATCGTAAGCCGTGACGGATGGTCTGTACCGTACGAAGATCATCCTGAATTGTCTGAAGTATGGCTCTCTGGCTGAGAAGATGTGTACACGCTTGTATCCGGAACCTCCGACGCATTCTGCGCAAGCGTTGATTGTCACGTTTCCTAATGCGCTTGATACTCGTGCCACACTTCTGTACGGTTGTATCCCATGATCGTGAATCGACATTGCGGCCGACTTCCATGCGTATTAGCTCGTCCACGAGGTCACCGTGGACTTGGGTCGGCGTCGAGGTTTGGATCAGGTATATAACGGGCCGCGGTTGACCGCGATGACGCACGGGTGGGCCTTTGGATGACACGTGTAATGTTATTTGTTGATGATCCGAGAAACTGACTGGTAGCCGCACTTGCACCTGCTGAACCGTCAAAGTCCATGTCTTGCATACGTAAAAGAGATCGATGCGACTAGCGGACCGGGCGTTCCAATATGTAAAGTAGTCGAGCGGCTTCACGACGTCGTCTTCGAGTGCAGAAGACAGTGTTTGTGCGTCGTCTAGATCCAAGGTTGAAATCAGCTTCTCCAAAGCCGGGCTCTCCGATCTTCCGGACCGTTGGCTTCCCAGGCGATCCAAGTGGGGACTCTGAACACAATTAAAATCCCCAAAGAAGATCACTTCAAGCTGTGGCCAGGGCCACCGCCGCAGGCCCTCAAAAAATTCTTCTCGTTCGTGGCGATCATTGGGCGCATACACGTTAATGAACAGGGTGTCGTCCACCACAAGTGCGATGACCCGCTTGGACCATACTTCCTGTTGCCAAGGCTGGCATACGTGCCGCTGCCGTGGGTCTAGTAATAGCGTCACCCCACCCGTTTTGTCGCCGCTCACACTCCAGTAAGAAGCCCCGTCGACAGGTGTATTATGTTGACGCCCCAAAGGTTGGTCCACAATTGCGCTGCCGAACGTGCCTCCACCTCCGAGGCTATGTGAGTCTCCTGTAGTCCCCATACTTGGATGGCTACGATGAGATTGCTTTTTCCATCCAGCCATCCAGGAGCGTTGAGCTGCGAGCAGAAAACCGCGGACATTTTGAGAATGACATAGAGGATGCGCTGTCCGGCCATGGCGGTGGGTTTGGATAGCGGTGGGATGCGAGAATATCTCCTGTGTCAGCTGATGCTCCATATAAACGTCGCGACGTTGCTCCAGTGGTTGGGAGCTGAAGCCAGTCTTGCTGCTGGGTGCCCTTAGTAGTGTAGAGTCCGTTGACCGGACTCGTGGGATAGCGTCGTCTCGAAGAAGGTGTTCAGGGTTACCCAGTCATGTTTCTGGGAAGCGTCGCGATAGACAGGGTGATAATCCTCATTTGCTCGGAGTGCAGTAAGATGGCGCCGGATCCGAGACGGGATGTCTATATCGTCGTCCGTTGCTTTTCCGATGAGCGCTTTGATGTTGGCATTGTGAATTATCGCACAAATTGTGTGACGTGCAAATGCACTCTTGTTTCTGACGTCACATTGCTTTTAAAGCTCATCACTGCCATATTTTCGTGCTCGAAGCTGAACCCAATCATCTGTGCTGTCGATCAGTGGGGCCAAAAAAGCCCCGGACGGGATCGTAAAGCTCGCGTCCTCCACTGATCAATCCAATTTTGGGTCACTCGGTCCGTCAGCCCATCGCTATATTGTTGAAGGCTTTGCAGAATACTTACCCGTCTCCACAAGGAGGTCCAGGCAACGATGATTTCATCACTGAGAGCGTTGAGAAGTGTATGGTGGTGGGAAAAGGCTTCTCTCCGGTTCAGCGCGGACGGCAAGCAGCCATTTCTCCGTGCTGCTGTCGAAAGAGGGAAAGGGTACGCCAGTTGAGTCCGACCACGACCCCACTAATGCCCCCCACATATCCTGCCACACTCCTTTGGTTATAAGTGCTATTTCCGCGTGCTCAATGGCTGCTTGCTGTGCCCCAGCTCTCGTGTCTGGCGTGATTACGAGCTGACCTGGGCAGCGGGATACACCCTCGGCGCGCGTAATCATTACTCGGCTACTCTCCAAGCCAAGGCGAGAAGCGGGTGGCGGACGGACTATGATCTGCCCAGATGGGGTGTCGGCAGGTGTCTGTTGCGTACTTGTTGCGATACTATCCTCAGTACACCGACTAGGGCCTGGGTGACGAACGTGGTAGTCCATGTCGGCACTGGGGAGAGGCTGCCGTAGTTGACTCGTGTAGAGTGACCGCCACTGCTCCAAGACGCTAGATAGGATGAATTTATTGTCTTGTAGCTTGATGGCGTCGCCGCTAGTGAGATCTGGCAGGTCATCTCGCGCCAAGCGTTCCTGATCCGTGGGGTTCAAAAGTGGGACTTCGGAGGTGAGAAATTCCATCAATGCCTGGTACGGAATTGGGTTCGCGGTAATGAATGTTTGATAGACGGTTATTTGCAGTCGTTGTGGAAGTGGCAGACCAAGACAGCGCGCTGATATTCCATAAGAGTCATTGTTTTGCAGT
Organism: Hyaloperonospora arabidopsidis Emoy2; assembly: GCA_000173235.2. Lineage (NCBI taxonomy): Eukaryota > Oomycota > Peronosporomycetes > Peronosporales > Peronosporaceae > Hyaloperonospora > Hyaloperonospora arabidopsidis. Next base: position 4,916 of record JH598173.1, read on the forward strand.
GCCTCAACCCAAGATTCGCGAGGGCCACCGTTCATGCTGCCGTCCCCACTCTCATCGGCTATCATACAATCGCCATATAGAATCTGGGAGCTGCACAAAGCAGAATGTTCTGCCTAGTAGCGTCAATCGATATTTTTTGAGCGAGTTTTGGACCATCTCATCATCTCCAAAAATCCAGGCACATAGTGAACTTCTAGCGCGTCCCTCAGTTCAGCAAATGCTTGATGAAGACAGCTCCTAGAAGCCGGTCGAGCAGCAAGAACAATAACAGCAATGAAGAAGTAGACAGTGCGATCTATCGTAATCACCTCAATTTAGAGTATTAGTCTTTGAAAGATATCGCGTGTGCTGCACACATTATGTACGGGGTCAAAGCGTTGCACGAGATTTTTCGTGTAAAGGCACGGAAAAGTCTAAGAAGGTTCTAAGTGCGGTACGCACTTAGACCTTTCTTGTGGTTGAGGTACTGCGATAGGGTACCTACCACAAAGTGTGTGTCCCACACACGGATGACGTCACTACTTGACGTCATTACATGATGTCATTGGAATTCGTCATCAACGCGCTTATGTTCTATTCAAGCGCGTCGAAGAGACCGCGTCTCATTTGAGCGCGCGTCTAATCTTTTGTCTACTAGCCAATAGTCATTTAGATTACTGTTTAATTAATTAAGGGAGCCGAAAAGCATCCACCACCTCGCAATAACTATCCACCCCACCCAACCCCTCACACAAACGATGCTCTGATTGGTCAATAAAAAAAGGGAGCCGCTAATGGCCCTTCATTGTTCGTTATGAGCCTTAACTTTATATATTAATTAAGTTATTAAATTTGAAACCCTCTACATTGTCAATTTTTTTTTAACGTTTTTAGAAATAACGTCCATCGATGGGCTCATATAACCTACTATATCGTACCACTGACCTCCCTTCTAAAAAGGAAACTTGAGAGGCCTTAACTAGATCACAGGAGAGCTGTTTGTTTCTGTTGACAACGCTTCTCACGCGCTTGACGAGCTGACACTGCCAGAAGGCTATGTTACAATGATTAAACGGCAAGGAAGGGTGGGTAACAGCAAGGACAGTGAGGTTTAAATGGTGAATCTGCAATGCTCATGAAACGCTGTCCACAACAGGCGATTATGAAGACGATATATTACAGCACTCAAGCATAACTAGAGGGTGAGCAGCATCAAACATGTGTTTTGTGTTTGCATGACCGTCTATTTACATGTTAATGCGGAAGATGGTCTAAATACGTTTGTACCATAAACGAAGTGACATCTTCGGAGCTTTGCGGGGTGGTCTTTATAAGATAGCGACGTTATGTAGCGTGTAATTGTATTTACTATAAACAGGACGGAGCGAGCCTATATTTCAAGTGGTCTAAGTAGTTCGCTGCCCTATGCAGCAAGAAGTGTGTAGGCTTTGCTATGTCATCACATCGCTGTAGTGACGACCGCAAGCGCGGCAGATCAGCCGGATGTACTCAACGTGCTAAGAAGAAGGAGAACTTCGTTAGTGATAATAGTTCTTTCTAGCCTCTCGCGCGTCTCAACGACTTTGAGTGCGGTCGCCGAAGTGAGCACGAGGCTTGAGGACGTCATCTAGCAATAATATTCCCCTGGTCTACTGCTGGAAATTTTACGGCTGCGCCAGCAGCATACCCAGGACAATGCGTTATCCGCTTCGGCTCTTGATAAAGAGATTCTTAGTCGAAGGGGCTGCTCTATGTGGAGGTGCAGATATGACTGGCTTAGTCTCGACTATAAAAAATAGAATTTAGAAGCATGGAAGTACAATAAAACGAGATCACAATTTAGGGGTTTAAATCTAATCACTTGATTTTGTATGGGGTGAAAACTCATTAGCGAAAACTGAAGCTTAGTAGCGGCTCCCTTGTTTTATCGTTTGATTTTACCGTTTCGTGGGTGCATCTAAAAAGTAGAACGTGCAGTCGATGGAGCAAAATGGTGCGTGGTAATGAGAATATATGCCCAGTATGACGACGACTGTGGCCAGTCATAAACGACACGGGGCTTGAAGTCGTGAACAATCTATAGGAGAACTTGAACACAAGGCAATATAGAAGAAGAAGGTAAACGATGGAAACCTCGAAGTGCTGCTGATGCGCTAGGTCACCAGTGGCTGAGAATATTGCGCCTCATGAGGATAATAGAAAACCGTTCGAGATGAAGTGTATTTGATGGAATGAAAGTTGTGCATTTAGAGTCATCACCTAGGTGACGTCGGAAATGTTGTCGCGCTCGACACAACGCGTGACTATGCGCGCCCGGACCGCACAAAGCTATCTGGGTCATGTAAAAAGATGACGAGCATGTAAAAATAACTCTATTAATTTAAATAGATACGAAGTCGCGGCTCGAACGACGGGAGAAATTTAAACGAAACGATTAAAACGATGAAAAATATAAAAATAGATATTGTCGCATTTGTGTCTGTATAGAAGTTGCGAAGGCTGAGTGATTCCCAATTTAGTATAATTCTGGGTGATTGTTGTATAATTGAATTAAGTAGCCGGCGACGGAACAACAAGGTAGTTTGAGTGACTCCCTTAATCATAGGCAGAAAAATGTAGAAAACATTTTTAGGTGTGACGATACCCAAAAGCATTACCCATAGGAGTGGAATTATTAATTTCAGGGAGTGAAAATAGGGAATATAAAAATGCCCCATTTAATCATTGAAATAAAAATGCCCCAGATAATTAAGAAATGTTAATAAGCCCCAGACAATTGGAAAATAAAAAAATGCCCCACTCCTCGTATACTTAAGTTAGCGTGATACACACAAAACTTTATATCTAGAAACCATTTCCTAATTTCCTTTAAACGGCTGTGTTCACCCCCCCTCTGCAGTCAGTACCGCGTAGAATTATCTGCCGCGGGCGTGCTGCGCTCGTAGCCACCAGTTGCGGGTGCAGACGGCACAGGGAAGATGTGAACGCGTCTATGTATCGTCGGCCGCGGCCGTAAATGCAAACGATCGGTACTGATGTTGTTGTAATTGATGGTATTGTTTTGTTATTGTTTTTATAGTTTTCTAATGTCATATTGTTATTACTGCTATTTTTGTTACAGTTGCTGCTATTTAATTGCGAGTGTCGTTGTTGCTGGTGTCATTGTTGCTGCTACCGCTGTGACTGTAGCCGTTGTTGGTATTGTTGTAAGTAGTTTATGTTTTTCCTGTTGCTTTTGATACTTCTGCAGCTAAACTTGGTATCGTTGCTGCTTATGTCGTTGTAATTGCTACTGCTGTAAAAGTCCTTGGTGTTACTACTGCTTATTGGTGTTATTGATACTAAAGCGCAGCTGTCGAAGTTATTTGGCTGTGAGATAGGAATAGGTTTCCTGATCGTAAGCTATAGTTACTTGAGCTCTTTAACCCATTTAATATAATATCATGAATTCAATTTTACCTGTATAACTCTTATTTTAAAAATTCGGAAGGACTCCTTATTCATCCCCCACCTTTTTGTTAGCCATCCCCACCCCCTCAAATTAGAGCCTCTGATTATTCGGAAGGAAAATCAAAACTTAGTTATTCAACACTTTCAGAACAACCACCTTGCACTTCCAGTTCAACCACCTTTCTTGGTATTAAACCACAATGAACAGCCTTGCACACCCTCACCAACTAGGCAGCTGGAGATCTATGTTGTCTTCAAAGGGTTCTACAAATTTTGGACTTCAATTTCTACTGTCGTCGGTAAAACTACCGGTAAAGTAAAGTTTACTGCTTGTGATGCTGGCGCTGGTTGATGACAGGTGCGGGCATTATGGCGTGTTGCTTGTCAGATACGATATCTTCGGAGCCGCACTGGAGCATCCAAAGTAGCAACTACTTACTCATACTGTGATGGAAGTTGCCGTGGTGACCCCGTTGGCCGACCACGCGCCTGCACTCGCACAGGATCACAAATGCCTGCCTCTGAGACTGCCAAAACATGGTAAAGCAGCATGCGCTTGCGATAGTTTGGAGAATCGACATACCCATGTGTGATCCTCTTCAATTCTGTCTGGATTGCAACTGGGGTAGTCTCAACCTCGACATCCATCGGCGCTGGATGAACTATCCACCAATGTTGATCATAATAATTGACTGACAGTGGCAAAACTCGATGACAAAAACCATGGGCAGAAGGATAGCCCATGGTAGATGTCGACAAGCCTAACGGTAGAGTTAGCAGTCAGTTTCAGTTATTCCTTGCAGAATTGTCGAAGTCTATATACCTTGACAATTCCCATCAACTTCAAACCGCTGCCGGTACTGCCGATGCGAAGCACGCAGAACTGCTACCGAAATCTCCCCCATCACCAGTAAGAGCATCGGAATAAGCTCCATTTTTTATGATGGCGCGATGACTTGCATCTTGCTGCATAACAACAGCAAGCCGACCTTCACAAGGAAAGCGAAATGCTGAATCCACCGAAAGTAGATCACCTACAGCAAATGAAGTTTCCGAAAGACACGAGAGAGAACGATCAACTTGTCATAAAACTTACATGTTGACACTGAAATCCATTTCTTGAGAGTATCATGGACACTCTACACACGCGACGTCGTGATGTGGCTAAAGTGGCGCTTGTCAGAAAGGAAAGAAGCGACAAATCTCTCCTTGTACACAAGCCGAGTCATCTCAACGTAGTGCATTAAGGCTGCGGGAAAGGTGGTATGCATTGGTGCCAGTTCCGTTGCGCAATCTTCTGTGGTTGTGGCAGCAACCAGTCCGTGCCAAGCTTCGTTGAGCTCTTTCCAGGTCTCTGATGTTTAAAAAGTTGTCCTCTGCTTTGCCATACTGTTTTTACTGATATGCCAGTGGAAAAGCAAGAAATGCGCGTTCGGAAACATCTCTGCAAGTGCTTTCATCAGCGCAAGATCTTGATCAGTGACAAAGGTGAGTGCTGAGCGTAGTCAATATGCCTGAAAGACTTCTCGGATATGAACCATTGCCCACTGGTATTCAGTCGAAGTATCCTTCCGCATGAAAGAATATGCAAATGTGAAGGTACAGTTTGTTGCTGTTACACCAAGAACATGGAGGAGATGGAGTCCATCTATGTTGGTCTCGCAGGTCACATCGATCAACCACACACGACCAGCACTGAGCGTTTAACAAATCTCCTTCCCTGATGGGGAGATGACCAGCAGATGAGTAAGCTGCTGGTGCTGGTCAACCTCAGAGAAGTAGTCGCTGGCTGCCAAGAGAGCTGATGGCGGAGAGAGGACTGCTAGTATTCTTGTGTGTTCTGTGTGACGCAGGTTGCATATGCCTTGAGCTGTGGCCAAGGCATCATTGTTCTGCCGCAGTAAGGTGACAATGAGACTGGGTGTCACACTAGCACGCGTCAGCGCTAAGACTTCTTGCCGAGCTTCTCTTGTCAAAGTGCGCCCGTGAGGATGGTAAGACAGGTAGGCGAATGCTCGTGGTTATGATTTACTTGGCAACTTATATTAGCCAATCTCAAGCTTCTCCTCGTCGTATACTGGCGGTGAACAAACAGCCAGTGCTACGGCTGGACGACACACGGTGGCGAGATCCGGCACCTGTGCGTATGGAAGGGGGGGGGTTGACGACGAGCAGACAAGAATTACAGCTTTTGCATCACCATCTTTCTTATTGCCGATCCTTCTGGTATGTTAGACAACAACAGCGTAGCCTTTCAGCTGCGCATGGTCATCAATTGTATCTCTTGCCTCTTTCAATGAAGGGTACGCAAGCTGGTGAAGGGGTGGAAGGCTGTTCATTGTGGTTTAATCCCAAGAAAGGTGGTTGAACTAGAAGTGCAAGGTGGTCGTTATGAAAGAGTTGAATAATTAAGTTTTGATTTGCCTTCTGGCTTATCAGAGGCTCTAATTTGAGGGGGTGGGGCTGGCGGGGGATGAATATCGAATCCCATCCGAAAAGGTTTTACCAGTGCTGATGGCGACACTTTAGTGCTGTTGCAATATTTTGTCGGTGCTTATAAGATTTTATCTCCAATAACAGCACGCTGGACGTGGAAAGCTCAATAGGTAATGACGACATGCACAAGACATTCGATTTTGTCGAAGTGTTAACTCACTCCAGCATACATGTTATAAAATAAAGAAATGGATACACTCCGCATTGAAACGTCAATACGGACTTCAACAAGATTTGTCGGAGTGTATCCACCAGCACTTGGTATGCGGCCCTATGACTGTCATATCTGGTGCCACACCACCTTCTGCGCTGTTTATATTTGCTGCAAAACTACTGAGCTCTTTTAAAGTAAATTAGTAGTAAATAGTGGCGCTTCTGAATGTTTATGGACCTACACACCCGCTAGATTCGAACCAAGTTTTTCTACGTCACCTAGCTTGCTTCCTTTTGCACGTTGCAAATATGTATTGACGTAATGTGGCGTCCACGAGCTTAGCATAAGCCCATTCTGTCACAGTAAATATCCACGTGACCGTAATAAAGCGCTCATCTGTTTTTAGAAAGTCAGACTTATAAGCATAATGCGTGTGAATGGTGATTATAATAGGTTAAATCCTGCATCGAAGCACAATGTCGGTACCACGTTAACTAGAGTATACCAGGACGTGGAGCACTTTTATTTTCCAATTGTCTGGGGTAATTTTTATTTTCCGATTATCTGGGGCATTTTTTTATTTTCGAGATTAAATGGACCATTTTTTATTTTCCCGTGGATATAACATTTCCACTTAAATTTACAGAACTTGATTCAGTTCTATGGACTTTCTTACTTATATCAAAGGGCGAGCTGTCAGATCTTATTAACTTGCCTTTTTGTACGTGCTCCCTGAACACCAGTACCCAGATGAAGAATCGGAGCTCGATTAGCTAATCGTTTACGCACCAATCGTTCATGTTGGTGCTTGCATCGGATCTGTAAAGCTTTGTCGAGTTGCAGGCTCTTGTGGAGATTGGTACCATCACGTATCCGTACTCGGCGCGCGAAGGTGTTGCTCGGACAGAACAACGACAGAGTTTTCAGTGTTAAAGCTGGATTCATACTGCTGAATAGTTATGATCTGAATTTTTGAAACCGGTGGAAATGGCAGTCGTTGTTGTGCAGGCAAACGTTTTGCTTTTAATTCCTACAATCGATCGATCGATCCATACACTAAGTCGATCCACACATGTGTGACACTAACTTTGGGCTGGACCAAGTTATCCGTCACTTCTATCGACCTCATTCAGTTGAGATAAGAGAGAAGCTCAATAAGCGTTGTCAGTTGTCGAGCAATTACTGGCACGGGAGAGAAGCTCAAGCTCAAACGAGGAACGAGACTGGTAGCAGTGCAGACGAAGTTACTCTGGAGTGAGCATTTATGCCACAACGAGAGCGATTTGCATTGAAGTCGAGGTTATCGCACACTAGACGAGTACTTGCAGCAGATGCGAGTCGACGAGCACTCACAAATGGTAGGCTCGCTGTCGAGTGATGTGGACCCGATGGAATATGCTACATAAGCTGAGTGTGGTACATGGAAGCTTTACAATCGTGGCTATGCACGTTGAAGTTTGAACTGCCTTAAGAGTCTAGCAGAGTGTGGCTAGGCTCACCACTAGTGCAAGAGATTTGGGCCCATCTTCCACGTCAGACGCATTGGGAAACAAGCCCGCTACCACGCGATGGGATGGGATGATATGAATCTAGATGTAGGTCGCGTACGGTTCAGGACACGACGTACGTCAAGGTGGTACAAAAGCATAGCACTCACGAATGTTGTGTTTTGGCCACCATCGAGATGACGTACAGATGACCTTAATCTCGAACTGGATGAATAGTCACAGTCTGCTCATTTTGAACGGCATGCGCTTTTGTTGTCTGCTGTCATACCTTGACAAGGGCGATATAATCTGGGGTGCTCATCGATTCAGCGTATCTTACTTCACTGATACAATACTAAAATGGAGTAACCTAGGCCAATTAATTACCTCGTACATCTTCTTGGGGGGGATATGAGTTGACGGGTACTGCAACAAACACTCGGTGTTTTTGACGCTGAGGTTACGCAATATGCTGAGCTCGTGCATTTGCAAGATCCGACTCACATCATGAAATCGATCGGCAGAGCGACAATGCGGTGGGGGTAGGCTGTGGTCTGCTTTCGAATCGGCCGTTCTTCATGGGAATGATATTAATCTGCCAGGTGTGTCACTCGATCATGGACGACAGCATAAATCGCGCCAAACAGCTGAGTTCCCTGCACAAACTCATTTGAAATCTTGAGCGTCTGATTGCGGCCCAATAAGTAAGTCCAAGCACATGAACAAAGATGCCGGAAGGGGTCGTAAATCAGCCTCGAAAAGAATTATAGGTTGCTCTTACAAGCAGCTTGTCGTTCTCCGCATCCGATTATTCCACTCGACGCCACGGTTCTCCTCTGTATTCTAATACAGTACGCGAATGATGCGGCCATGTCCGAGGAAAGATGTCTGTGGAAAACCAGACCGAGCTACTGGACGAAAATCACGCCATTGTGCAAAAAATATCGCCCATAAGCTTCGATCCTTGAACTCGGTGCATGCCACCAGCGTCTCATACTTGTTTAGATGCTCTACTTTAGTGCTTGACCGCAGCGCTCGCTTTGGCGTGGATCGAGCCCGCTCAAAAA
>JH598173.1:13558-29485 GCA_000173235.2 Hyaloperonospora arabidopsidis Emoy2
GACTGGTAGCAGTGCAGACGAAGTTACTCTGGAGTTGAGCATTTATGCCACAACGAGAGCGATTTGCATTGAAGTCGAGGTTATCGCACACTAGACGAGTACTTGCAGCAGATGCGAGTCGACGAGCACTCACAAATGGTAGGCTCGCTGTCGAGTGATGTGGACCCGATGGAATATGCTACATAAGCTGAGTGTGGTACATGGAAGCTTTACAATCGTGGCTATGCACGTTGAAGTTTGAACTGCCTTAAGAGTCTAGCAGAGTGTGGCTAGGCTCACCACTAGTGCAAGAGATTTGGCCCATCTTCCACGTCAGACGCATTGGGAAACAAGCCCGCTACCACGCGATGGGATGGGATGATATGAATCTAGATGTAGGTCGCGTACGGTTCAGGACACGACGTACGTCAAGGTGGTACAAAAGCATAGCACTCACGAATGTGTGTTTTGGCCACCATCGAGATGACGTACAGATGACCTTAATCTCGAACTGGATGAATAGTCACAGTCTGCTCATTTTGAACGGCATGCGCTTTTGTTGTCTGCTGTCATACCTTGACAAGGGCGATATAATCTGGGGTGCTCATCGATTCAGCGTATCTTACTTCACTGATACAATACTAAAATGGAGTAACCTAGGCCAATTAATTACCTCGTACATCTTCTTAATTACCTCGTACATCTTCTTAATTACCTCGTACATCTTCTTGGGGGGGATATGAGTTGACGGGTACTGCAACAAACACTCGGTGTTTTTGACGCTGAGGTTACGCAATATGCTGAGCTCGTGCATTTGCAAGATCCGACTCACATCATGAAATCGATCGGCAGAGCGACAATGCGGTGGGGGTAGGCTGTGGTCTGCTTTCGAATCGGCCGTTCTTCATGGGAATGATATTAATCTGCCAGGTGTGTCACTCGATCATGGACGACAGCATAAATCGCGCCAAACAGCTGAGTTCCCTGCACAAACTCATTTGAAATCTTGAGCGTCTGATTGCGGCCCAATAAGTAAGTCCAAGCACATGAACAAAGATGCCGGAAGGGGTCGTAAATCAGCCTCGAAAAGAATTATAGGTTGCTCTTACAAGCAGCTTGTCGTTCTCCGCATCCGATTATTCCACTCGACGCCACGGTTCTCCTCTGTATTCTAATACAGTACGCGAATGATGCGGCCATGTCCGAGGAAAGATGTCTGTGGAAGAACCAGACCGAGCTACTGGACGAAAATTACGCCATTGTGCAAAAAATATCGCCCATAAGCTTCGATCCTTGAACTCGGTGCATGCCACCAGCGTCTCATACTTGTTTGAGATGCTCTACTTTAGGTGCTTGACCGCAGCGCTCGCTTTGGCGTGGATCGAGCCGCTCAAAAAGCTGCCGCACGCGCTATATCCGTTGTGCCTTCCGTCGATGCCTTCAAGTTCGATAATACTATCGACGCCTCCTCTTAACGGGTGCTTGTCACAATGATCTTTTATCGATTGCATACGCTTTTCATAGGTTGCCGGCCTACTAGTACAGGAGTCTTTTGACTTTTGCTATCCTTCAAACAAATAACGTAGCGAGTAATGCAATTGTGGTGATGTAGGCGCTATCACTGACTTAGTACGGGGTCAGCGATTGTCCGAAAAGTACTTGCCGTCTGCATGTCTCCTCGTGGAGCATGGTATGGAAGCATCATTTTCTACACCATACCAAGTATCAGCGCATCTACTACCGCCCTCCAGGTGATCTCTACTGACAAGATTGAATCTTCTATTTGTACTTATCCTACGATGTTGATCCTGCAAAAGGTGGCCGGACAATTAGTTGCTGATAGCTGACCGACGATATCGCAACCGCACATATATTCGGATGCTAACTCCAGTATGCTCACTTTCTATATTGATAGGCGCGTGCAACGCCTTATGGCCAGACAAGGTTGTAAAAGTGCTGTGGTGACAACTATCGATGGGGAACGCTACCGTTATACTACGTTGAAGGAGAGGTTCCAGCTCTTGTCGTTTTGCCGTCGTACACATCCTGTGTACCCAAGTATTTCATCCGATCGTCGATCGATATGGTCAGATTCAGCGCTGGCATCTTATCCAAGCACGACTTGTCGAGACGGTCAAGGTTTCCGCCATTTTTGACGTAGGAGGCCAACAAATTCATTCCGCACATTTCTCCGGCCTCTCCAAACGGGGTCGATACGATGGCACCATGAGTAGCATACTCGAAAGTAACTAGTTCTTTGTTAGAACCCACCAGCCCTTCGAACAGAGCCTCGGCATACTTGTGAGGCGTCTGAGCATCCAGTTTACCACTCATTAGCAACACACTCGCATGCCTTGGAATGACTGAAGTTTTGTTCCAATATTGGTCGCGCTCGTATATGATGGCACTTGAGCCATTGTTGTCAAGTTGAAGTCCATCACAAGTCGGAGACTTCTCCTTGGAAAAAGCGCAGTACAACTCGTTAACCTTGTACGACTCCAAGTAAAAACCTGCGTACATTGTCGCGTGCATCAATCGTTTCTCCAGCAATCGAACAGAAGGTGCAGGCGTTTCCCACATTTCGGAGAAGTTGATCAGCTCGGTCAGAAGCGTCGAAATGTAAGCGTTGTCCTGGGTACTTGCTTCGGCGAACGATTTGAAACTTGTGAGGAGTTGTGTCAGAACGAGGCGGTCTCCTTTGGTACAGTGAGTCAGTCTGTAGACAAGCGGTGGAATGAAAGTCCGCCATGTTGAATCAATTAACATCGAGCCCAGAGTACCACGGAGCGCGAATGACGGTGGTTTAGCCGTCGGGGCACCTTTCGTGCTTACAAGCTGAGCGCAGGTCGAGTTTGGTTCCTTGTCAAACTTTTCAATGAGATGTCGTAGGGAAGTAGACAAATTCTCAGCCTTAAAGTAGCGACTGCATTCGTCGTCGTCGATGCACAGCTCGAGGAAAGCGTCGCCTACCTCCCCAACGTCGCGGTCGCCCTTCGAATCATACGAAAATTTGTCCTCAGATGCGGCAGTGGTCGTATAGACGCCGTCCAGGACATAGCCGATCACCGTCGGATTTTTCAGGTGCATGAGCCGTTCTACCAGCGCAGTTCCGTAACTAATGCCGTAGACGATAGTGCTTTTGCCGTTCGTATACTTGGGGATGAACGTCGCAATGTCCGTGGCAGCCGTCGTCATGGAAAACGAAGACAGGTCACCGTACTTGTACTTGAGATCCTGCGCACACGCAGAGACTTCAGACAGGTCAATAGCAGTACTAGAAGGAGAGCCAGTAGTAGTAGCTTGAGCTGACACACAGTCCAGACGTGTGCTGCGGCCCGTGCCACGATGGTCCATCGTGAAAATGTTGGCTTTTCCTTCGAGTAGATAGCGCAGATAGGTCATGCTCCATTCCACTACATAACGAGACCAAAGTACGAAAGCTTGACGTCAGTTTATAAAACAAGTGATGCCGGGTGCAAAACACAACGTACATGAGCTCGACGAGTACCCTGGACCACCTGCGACAAACCACACGTTCGTTGCAATAGCAGGGTCTTCAAATGTAGCTGGTAACTGCTTGACAAAGATATCGACAGTCGAGTCCACCAATGGAGGGGTCTCACAGATACCGGGGTAGCACAAAGGCGCTCTGTACACCGCGCACTCAGCAATACCGCCAGTCGAGCTCCCCTCGTCGGAAAACGTGTTGTCCGAGCACGGGTACCAGCCATTTAGGTCATATTTGTCGGCGGACACGATCGCCAATGGTAAGGCCAGGCAGACCAAAGAGAGTGTGGCGACACCGGAAATCAGCATCTCGACAAAGGGGCGGGGACGGGCGAAATGGCGAATGACCGTAACCACGATTCACGCAGTTGACAGATACACGAAGCAAAATGATAGCGACTTTGTTTCTACTGATTGTCTACATACGATCGCGGATGTCGCGAGACAACGGGAAGCGATTGTAAGCATTTGTCAGATTGCGGCGATAGTCTCTACCTGGAGAGGCATGTCGCGTCATTACTACTTTCTCTGGTGATCTGTTTCGCGTGCTCGTAGCACGAAACTGAATAGTCACACATGCCCTGTGGTTGACCAGCTGGTTGAAGCTGTGGAAACGACCGCGTCGCCAATTTGCGTTGATCGGCTCTTGTACATTTGCTACAGCACAGTCCATTAAAAGGTACGACGGCTGGGACACCTCAGCTCTTATAAATAAAGATAAGGGGTGCTGACTTGTTGACTTCGATATTCTCCACTGAAATGCTGCGAAGCTTTGCGATCGGCATACACATCAATATGATGACGAGTTTATTCCTAACAAGTGGCTCCACGTGACATTGTACCAGTAAGGCAACGGGAAGCGATCGTATGCACTTCGTCAGATTGTGACGATAGTCTCTGCTAAAACAGGCATGTCGCGTCGTCTTGACGTTACCTGGTGATCTGTCTCGGTGCAGAAACATAAAACCCGATGTGGAGTGGCTGGTCCAGACTGATTTGTAGAAACCCTCTTCATCAAGATTCTTCGGTGTCTTGTTGTGCTCTCGGCATTGCACCTTCCGCATGACAACACGACTACCGGGGACAACTTAGCACTTGCGATAAAGCTCTCGGATCGTCGTTGCCGGCCAGGAACTGATCACGCATCTTTATCGAGGACCCGAGAAACTTACAGAATCTTCTTTCCCGTACGAGGCTTACAGCTGAATAAACATTGCCGTCGCCATGCCGAGGCAAGTGGAAGTGGGTGCGATTGACATTGGCGCAGGTGTCTGGATAGACCGTTGGTTTGGCATGTATAACAAGTGATGCACTGCATTGTGATACGCGGCAGTGTGGATCTACATCCGAGAACACCAGGGGCAGTTCCTTACCAACTATATACTTCACAGAGTTTTGAATATCGGAACCCGCTGCGACCCGCACTTAAGATGGTGCTGCTGTGGGCGTGTGCTTGTCCTAGCTGTACAAATAAGAATGTTCTGCGTGGTGGCGTTAATCGACATTTTCGAGCGAGTTTTGGAACATCCCATCATCTCCAAAAGTCCAGGCACATCGTGAACTTCTAGCGCGTCCCTCAGTTTAACAACTGCTTGATGAAGACAGCGCCTAGAAGCCGGTCGAGAAGCAAGGACAATAATAGCAGCGAAGAAGTAGGCAGTGCCATCTATCGTAATCACCTCAATTTAGAATAATAGTCGTTGAATAATTGTCGCGTGTACTGCATACATTAACCTTGCGCGTGGTTGTACAGTGGGTAACTATTTGCTTCAGTAAAGGTTCGAGTATCAAATGGTCGTACTGCTACACCACGCACTGATCGCTCAACCCTGCCATCGTAAACTTACACGATCCTGTAAGAGCAAATCTGTTCTTCTTTTTTTTGAGAGACGTTGATCTTGTGTGCAGAGGTAGCAACGATAAAAATGCCTTCTTCGACTTACTCTCCATCATAAGAGCATACTTGTTGCTCTTCGGGACTCTCGTGGAAGCGTACAAGATCCGTTACGGGACTTGTTGCCGCCTGGAGATCCATCGCAAATGCTCATCAGAGGTGAAGGTAATGTCATGCTACGTGGGACCTTAGCATCATCTAAGTAAGTCGCTTTTCCCACGACATGTAACAAAGCCCCATCAATTACTTCAAGTTTGTGTAGAGATCTATCTCGTCATCGGTCCCGAGCGTGTCTTTTTTCGGAGGGTGACGGGTTGTACCTTTAACGCGGTGAGTCTGTTACATGGTACTTAACATAAAATATTAAGTGTGAATATTACGTTTGTTTAAGACATCATATTCTTACAGTATTATTTTAATAGGTAGAATTTTGATGCAGAAGTCATACACTGTTCATTGGTTGATACATGGTAAAGATACCAAAAACAGAGCTGAGCCACGACAGAAGAACGCAATGGGTGGTGAGCAGATAGATATAATTTATGTTTGTCTTTAGGCATAGTTAAAAGAAGACTAAATCAGATTTACTAACAGGAATTAACGATACTAAATATAGTTTTGCTTTTCCCCTCACCTTGTATTGACACCCCGCTCTGCACGTACGTGTACGTGAGATTACGAGGCATCTGCTTACCCTGTGTTCAGATTAAGTAGCCGTACTGTGATAGTAAAAACGACGGGTGCCCCGTTACAGGACCCTAACATTTATACTGATGCATAAAAATGCAACAAGTGCATAGAAAAGGCTAATGACGTGGGATAGATGGCAACTTACTGTTCGACAACATACTGATATTCGTAATTGTGCCCAGGTACGTTTTGTTGATTCACAATCTAATTTGATTCCTTTTTCCATCTCATCGCGTAGCTTCCTCACTTTTAGCAACAGTTGCGCTGGTCTCTTCATCGTCAGAAACAGGTCGTGGTTAAATAGCTCTCTTTATTTGGGGCTTAAATTGTGGGTATGTGGTGGGTGTAGCAAATAGGCGTAAAAATTGGCCCCTCCTTATATATCGAGTAAACCTTTCTCTTTGTCAGACGTCTGCAATAGTATACACTCTTTTAATTTCATCGTCATGAAATCTATAGCGAGTTATAACACGATCTTGCCGTACGAAGGATATGTGTGGTCCGCGGTCTCACACGGTGTGAGTTATCTTTTGCATAGTTCCGTGTTGCAAAGCAAAGGACGCTGTAGATACAAAACCATGTGAAAAAATTACTCTAGTTTAAAAATGGATGAGTTAATATATAGCTCATCCATTTTTAAACTAGAGTCGAAAAAGAAAGAGTAGTTTAAATGTTATACAATGTCTTCGATTACGAACAAATCGTCATCTCCTAATACTAGGCGAGCCCGTTAGACGACATTGATGTTAATCTGAATATCAAAATTAACACATAACTTAGCGGATACTACTCTACAATATTACGAGAATTTGTCGTTACGTTTCTTCGGATTGTACTATTTTACGGCAAACTGCTCATTTATTGGTATCAACGTTTAAACGAGTCAATTCAGCCATAGTTAATGACCGAAGCGTGCAGTCTTAAATTGGCACGCAAGACTTCTCATGTAAGACACGGAAATGTTGGGGAAAGTTCCTAACTACGATACGCACTTAAGCCTAGCACTTGGTAGATGTACAGCAATACCGTTCGAAGACCGCTTGACATTGAGGAGATCGTTCGTATTTTCCAAAATATTGTGATTGACAACCACTCGACAGGCTAACCAAACACCACCACGTGAAAGTAACAAAGATCTATTCCTTGCAGTGCAAAAGCTTGTGTTCAAAGGTGGCGCATGGTATATTTAATTGTTTAGCTAAGTTTGACAAAATTTGCATTTCCTTCCACGACCCGACGGTTTGTGACCGTATCAGTGCAGATATTTTAATGTTAATTTAGCTTAGTTCTCCCACCTCTATCATCATCAGTGAAGGATGATTGAGCATATGGCTCAGGGAAATTTGCAAGCCCTGTTGAGCTTTCTATGTTACCGGATAAAAGTGATATGTTTGCCCACTGAATAGTTTGATAAGTTCGTGCTCGGAGGACGGCGGACGTCCACATATGCAGCACGAATCCATAAAGTGGCGGGATACGTCTCCAAAGCTCATATAAATAGGTCCCTGCGCGAACACTTTCTGAACGGTACGAGAAGTTTCGCAGAGGACAGGTTCGGCTCGATCAATTTAGCTGAGGCCTACTAGAATGGAACCATTAAACTTTGATGGCACTGCTGCCGCATCATTGTACACTAGATTATATCTGTGAAGCGTGGCGCAGTTCATCGATAGTGACACCCGGGTGGTGTTGTATGCAATGTCTCTTTTGCGGTGGAAGGCTTCAAAATGGTTCTAAAAGCACTTGTGGTAGACATTAAAAGCGTTCCTGTGTGGCGATCATTAGGATTATTCTATGGGGTATGTAACTACCGCCAAAAAACGAAAGGTTGTCTCAGGATTTCTTTTATAGATCTCGACAAGGTCATCGATTATAACGAGACTTTATAATTTAGGTACGCTTGATGTTGGTGTCTACTAGTGTGGGCTCCATTCCTAAATAGGTATTTGTAGTGCGTTTGTCGATATGCAATCCTACACAGTGATGCCTTTGCAAAAGCGGCAACTAAAGGGTCTGATGAAACTCCAGTAAAATTGGGAAACGCAGATGTTGTTTGCTCAAAATGAGATAAGCGAGGCCATATGACGGATCTATGCTACAGTATATGATAGCGCAAAAGAGGCTAGAAAGCAGCTTACCAACCCCGAAAATGGTGCAATCAACGTGAACGACGCTTGTATTTCGCACCCATCAAGACGGTATAGGTAATGCAGATTTGAAGTAAGGGGGACCTCCTACTAACGCATACTCTGAAGGTACCGCAATGTAAAGAGATGTCGAATAAGGAGTATCATATTCGCCAAGGTACCAAGTAATCGGTCCTTAATCCTGTCGGCATAAACGCTCTCGTGCGATTCAATGGACAGGTTGTTGTACGAAGAACACTTTTCTAACACGACTGTTTGGAAATGTCGTTCATCGTTACCATACTAAGTCATACTTTTCTAACACAAAATAGACCGTAAATTTCTGTTAGCTTCTTAGTTTGTGAGTACAACCTGGTACTACAACCTGGGACCATGAGTCTCCACGACGACCCCTTTCATATTTTCATCGACATTCACATACGTGGGAATACCAACTTCCACAAAGACCAACCGTCATCAGCAACCTTCACGAAACTTCCGCCAACCTTTGTTCGACTTATTTTAACACGCCTCTCTCGAGATGATTATCTCCCACTTAGTCCTTTTGAACACCCATTAACTTGGCCAAGCGAGAAAGACGCTTCTTGTCGAGTGCTTTTGTATAAGCATCTGGAGGATTGTCGAATCAAGCAACCTTTCCAACATGATGTCCTTCAAACTAACCTGTTTTCACGGACAAAGTGCCAGCGAAGCTCGATTTATCTCGTTCGTCGGGAGTAAGTTGGATTTGTTGTCGTCACTTGACTGTCGATACCAATATGTACTTCGACAGGAATGGATGGTAATGTTTCACTTACAATGTTTGGCTCTACAACTTATTCCAACGTAGCTTCAAATGCGGCCACATATTCGGCTTCGGCCGTTGACAAGGCTATGATAATTTGTCGCTTCGATGACCACTATGCTGCATCACCGGCAAGCAGAAATACGAAACCTCCCGTACTCTTACGATCTGCAATCTGAAGTCCAGTCGTTATCGCAGTATCCATGCAAAAAAATCTTTGTGTGGTCAACTGCTTTATCACGCTTGTTCACATAAGCATAATCCAGTGTCCCCGCAAGATATCGTAAAACACGTTTGACACAACCAACGTCTTGTTTGGTTTGGTTGGCTACAAATTGATTTAGCTGACCCACTGCGTAGACTAAGTCAGGTCGAAAGAACGCTGCCAGATACATTAACAATCATACAGCACCACGATAGTCAGATTTATGCCGATTTCAGCCTTGTCGCTTGCATATATCAGGGTTTTATTTGTTCAGAGGGTTACTAACTCTATGTGCTTGTTCAAAGTTGAATTGCTTGAGTATATCACATGAGTATTGCCTTCGGCTGATTCTAATACTCTCTTGACTTGCTTGAACTTCTATACTAAGGTACTCCTCTAGTTCTCCTTGATCTTAAATACCAAACTGCAATGCAAGTTTTGCAAACAGGACAACTTTTGCTAATTTATCTTTGCTGCACACAAAAAATCGTCGACGTATACCAGCACCAGTACTATAGTTCCATCCGAGTCATGACGTTAGCATAGACATGGTTCCTTTGAGCACCTTTGATACATTTGCGCAGTCATCCATTTAAAATACTCATCACTCCACTTACGCCCAGCTTGACGAAGGCCATATAACGCCTTGCGCACCACACACATGTGGGCGATCGAACGGGATCTGGTAGACAGGACGCCGCCGAGTGGAATTGTCAGGACTACCTCGCGACTTGACGAAACAGGAACGTGCAAGTCCTTAGCATCCTGTCGCAACGATTCTGAATCCAAAGTGTTGGACAGAGTTGATGTCAAACACTGGAGTGGCTGTGTCTCTTTTTGTCACAACGTTGTTTCGTCCCGCTTAAGACCTATCGCGGCCCATATACGCTCGTTCGATCCTCAACTGATGTCCTAGCACGGCTGGAGCCCGTCGACTGTAGTTTTTGGACGCTTTTTACTACTGAGTACGTGACCCGGTATCACCTGTCAGCGAATGATTGAGATGAACACAACAACATAACGCCAGACCTTTGTGGTCAACTGATGTGAGAACCTGTACATATTTAACGAAGACTTGTACGCCCCTCCTTTCGCTCTTACGCCTTACGCCGGTTTTGATCTACAGAGAAAGGATGAGCTTGATGGACATGCAACAGTGGCCCCAACTTATTCGTATACGCCTAAATCTATCGACATCAGCCGTATACGTTTCCATCTGTATCACGGGGCACGGTTCAATTCATGACAGTCGGACATGAATCATTTGAATGCTGTCAGGACATCTATATTATGGCGTGGTTAGACATGTTAAATTAACGTTACTTGTCGCCAGGAACCAGATTCAGGTAAGTGGCCAAAGGGCGACTGGTGCGCGGCTTAAACGCCGTTTTACCCCACGATGCGAATAGCAAATGGGGTTATTGAGTCGACAATTTCCACCAGCTTTGTATGGAACAGAGGATGTTGTGCGATTCAATCGTGAAGGCACTAGTTTACGCTTCAAATATGCTGATTAGCCGCGAATAGTCTGGTCCTCTGGGTTTGATCGATCCGCTGCATTGCGTGAACGAGTCCATTTTGTACCGCTCTCAGATAGATGCGGTCGAACATTAGACAACTCCTTGTCGACAGGTATTGATTGAACTCAAAATAGAGCGCACATCGCAAGCTCACGTCATATTGCAATATAGGGTTGAGAATCCATCAAGGCCAAGCATCCCTCAATACTGTCAGCAGCGCCAGTTTTTCACCAGCTTTGAGAACAATCCAGTCTTGACAGCATCTTGAGCTCCATAACAAAAAACGGAGCCAACAGACGGGCTGCGAAAGTCAGAAGCACAGCCCCCCACGTGATCAGCTAACGCATGACGTCAAGTTCTTATGCGACTACGAAGTAGTTTACACAAGAGTACGCACGTAGTCGAACTGCAATTAAAAGTAGCGAAACGCCACCCGCTACAGATTATTTCACGACGTCGCCTAAATCTCCCAGCAATTCAACCTACCAAACATACCTGAGCCTAAATGAGGAGCTATAACTCAATTCAGCTTCTTTCGACTATAAGTTCTTCAGTCTCATGTAGACTCCTCTCAGCTCTAAGCAGTTGACTTCCATGTCCACATGCCACGACAGTCGAATCTAGAAATCTATGGAATATCTCGGGTCGAGTCGCAACTCAGTAATTGAGGCACACGAAAGAAAGAAGAACTCCTCCTCCGCAAGAGTAAATCGCAAATCCAGCCCCAATTGAATGGGAAACATTGCAAAACCCGCACCAGTTGCATAACTAGTACACCAGTACCACTTCGTGACGGAAGTAAGGTGTACCACCATATTCTCTGGGTAACTGATTAATCTAAGGCTCCAGGTGCGAAGAGTAGAATTGACATAGAATAAATACTATAACTGCATTGAGATTTCCGACGAAAGGGCAGCGATCAACTTAGGCGAGGTTTATGGTGCCATTGAACTGGTGCGACCCGAACTGTCCACTAAATCAAAAAGGCCGCTGCGAAGAAATTTATCTTGGGTCATGTGTATGATCTACTGATAGCGTTGCCTTGTCACGACTGCAACCGCTGTGCCCGACATCCTTCCGAAGGATACCCGCAAGCTAGGATCTATGCCTATGTTGCTAAACTAATCTGCAGCTCATAGCTCAGCGCGACATCGTATCAATAAAAGTGATAGGTAAAATATTGGAGAGAGAGGAGTACGTATTTATTAAACAGTTAAGCGCTGGATGTCTGTTGTTCCCTAAGCCTGCACGACAAACTTGGTACTCGACTGTGTCCTGTAATTTTGTACAGCGCCTAATACGTCGGCGGCGACATTAAAATGGTCATGCAATGCTGCTGTACAAATACCATTGTAGTTGTCCACACGAATTGGTACTTACGGACCATGCGAGACGCTTACTGCTGTTGAGTGCACGGTCGCCGCAGCAACGACGCGTGCCGTGGTGTGTGATCCCAATCACCTCTTCCACGTCCCGTAGAACGGATTGCACGACCATCGAAGCGTCCCAGTGTGGCGAGGAGCGTGGCCAGCCGTGGCTTCTTCACCTATGATGCGCAGGAGAAGTAGTCGACCTAAGCAAATACACGATACACACAACATTCTTGTTTCACACACGCGTCATTCATATAAAGTGAGAACAGTAACGATAGCTTAGCACCTCATAATTGTGGTACCTTCGGGTACGATTCGTTTGAACCAAATAGCGCCTGACTTGAATCTAATCGTTCACGAATGCCGCACAGTCACATATTACGGTCGTCAATGTTTAATTCCAACTTAGACATTAGATTGGTGGCTTACCGTCATTTCTTATGCTTCGCCTCTTTTCGACGTTCCTTTCGCATATATACAGCGACCGCGCGAGAGGCCTGCCCGATACATCCCCCACATAGTTCGGGGTCGAGCAAGGGACGATCTACGCCGAAAGAGGACCGCCTTGAGCGGCTGCTGCGGATATTAAGACATGGATGGATAAAATATGGTAATATTTAGCGTGGTACACGTTAATTCCGTCCTAAAGTGGTAGTGGTTTTGAGACTGGTGCGGGTTTTGCAATGTTTGCATTTCCATGAGTCTCTGTCAGAGACTAGTTCACGGGTAGACCGTGGAGTCGAAATACCGTGTCAATGAAGATACGGGCACAGCCCTGTGCTGTGATCGTCTCTTAAACTGCATCAAGATTTACCATCTTGCTGAAACGGTCAACTAACACAAGAATACCATTATTCTT
This sequence comes from Hyaloperonospora arabidopsidis Emoy2, assembly GCA_000173235.2. Taxonomy (NCBI): domain Eukaryota; phylum Oomycota; class Peronosporomycetes; order Peronosporales; family Peronosporaceae; genus Hyaloperonospora; species Hyaloperonospora arabidopsidis. The sequence continues at coordinate 26,517 of JH598173.1, forward strand.
GTGTGCGGCTTTGGGAAACCCGAATACGAAGTCCATTGAAATGGACTGCCAGTACGCTGCTAGATTGGGAGAGGATGTAGTGGTGCACGGGATGAAGGATTAGGTTTCACCCGTTAACACACCTCGAAAGCACGAATATACTTGCGTACGATATGGTACTGGCAGGGCCAGTAACAGTCGCGACTAACGGTGAGGTGAGTCTTTTCCCCACCAATATGCTCACCTTTTGGCGCATCGTGAGACTCATAAATGATGTGCAATCGCATATCGTTATGAGTGAGAAAGACGAAGCGAGGAGTATCGCCGGCAACGGCTGTGTAATACGGCAACCCGTTGCGTATTGGGTATCGATCTGCGGATGCTCAATACAGGGCAGGTAAATCTTTGAGCGATTTACGAGATGGACACCAGATGATCCATCAGTCGCAGAAGAGCCTTAGCTTCTACGTAGGCCTTCTTTATGTCTTCAGCCGGTGTTGACGACAAAACACTAGCGATTAGTATTACAACAGTGGGATTAATCCCACTGTTGGTTTGCGCAGCCGAATCGAAATTCGGTCGGCGTGACAACGCATCAGCGACGACATTGAGTCGTCCTGGCTTATATTGCTATACTACGCGAAGAAGGACAGCCATCTCGACATACTTTAAGAGTGGTGTTGACTGTTTACGGCCGTGCGTAATAACGTAAGGTCCGTATAGACTACACACGGTCTACCTCCTAGGGGATAGTCGCGAAATATAGCCAGTGCATATTTCATGGCAAGAAATTCCTTGTCACGCAGTGAGTAATTGCGCTTGGCTGCTTGCAGCTGACGCGACTGATAGCAGACGGAACATTACGCACCTTCTGCACCGTACTACAATAATGCGCAGCCGCTTGCGAAGTCACTGGCGTCACAGACTTGTGGAATGGTCTGTCTTGATCTGCAATCTCCAAAACTGGTGATCGTATCAAGATCCGCTCGATACCTTCGAAGGAGCGCTGAAATCAGCAGTCTATACCCATTTCCCTTTTTTTCTAATTCAATTAACGAGAGAGATGAACAGTCACCTCGGCGTAATTGTGCGAGTATTTGATGCAAATACGTCGCTAGGCCAAGGAAATTTCGAAGTCCCTTGACATATGTAGGCACCGGCCAGTCGGTGATCGCTTTGATCTTTTCAGGATCGGTTCGGACGCCATGCTTGCCCATGATGCACCCAAGAAGTGGTATTTCGCTAGCAGCAAATATACACCTTTTGAGGTTTGCGTATAACTTATACTCACGCATTAGCGTAAGAACTTTCCGGACGTGGAGTCGGTGCACTTCCACATCCGTCTTTCCATCCATAGCCCGGCTATGGACGAACACATCATCGAAGTAGCTGGGCGCGAGCTCTCTTACGGATCTTAATAGATTCATTACACATCTATTGAATGTGGCAGGTACATTACTTAGCCCTTGTGGCATTACTAACCACTCCCAATGAATACCACTTTAGGTGCTCACTGCAGTACAGGGAATGTCTCTTTCCGGCATAAGGATCTGATAGAACCTATCCATCAGATCCATGGATGAAAAGATGGTACTCTTATCCATACCATCTATGATGACACCTTTCCCTTGGTATTGGTGTTTGAGCCGGTAAAGTGGCAGCATTCATCTTGTTGAAGGCGTGTACTATCCGCCAATCTCCAATGGACTTTCGCACACAAAAGTTCGGAGAGTCTTGGTGGAGAGGTTGACCGTCTCGCATGACCCGCTGCTGAACGATCGGTAAAGAGTTTGTCGACCGCTAGTACTTATTTACGGGGCATTGGCAACTGCTTCATACTTCGACCCCCGTTTTCAGGCCGATTGCGTGACGAGTACCCTTATCCTTAGGTAACTCGCACGGCACTACTTCTGGGGAAGCATCCCTAGGTTCAATCTAATCATCGTAAAAAGGATTTGCCCAGAGAGATTCCCACGACTGAGATTTATATATCTCTTAATTCGTGTCTTCTCACCAAAGAAACTCTCGTCCATTCATGAGCTGCTGAGAACCCTTCATTCTCGGCAAAGAACATTGCCGACCAGATATCGGTGACATACTCGTCCTGTGGAACGAGTACGCAGATCGGCTTGATTTTCCTCTACGAAGATCATGCAAGAACCTCTTCTGTCCTAGGGTGGGCATTGAGTGATCTCCGAAGTTGACTTCGGAGGCGCGATTAGATCAAGTTTCTAGATATCACCTATACTTGATCCGTCATTACCAGGCCATTCAATGTCTATGTTGTCTTCTGATAATTTATTTCAGTTGATTGAGGACTTATTCCCTCACTAGCCTCTTGGGCGATATGATCATCAAGTACGAGTGGACTTATTCCCTCAAAGTCTTCTGGCGGTGATTGCGCTACCGCGGCCAGGCCTTCTACGTGCAATTCTCCAATCGATCTAAGATCATCGTATTGCGAATCATTGGCAATCGGTTTAGTGTTGATTGGGTGTTGACCGTTTAAAAAAACTCCATGCTCCGGTCCGCTCGGCTCATTCGGGTGGTGGGCCTTCGGCGTTACCTGCGTTTCTACGCAATCACCGGAATCTTGCTCCACAATGTGATGATCAGTTACATTGTGGTCATGTGCAGTCGTAATAACGACCAAACAAAAAAATACGTGAGGCCCTCGCACTCACCCGTGGTACACCCACATGCTAGTGGTCGCTCCATGCCGTTCATCAAATGTCCATCTGGTGAACAAGCGACAGGCATATCAACTGTTCGTCGATGCCAGCTGAATTGTGGGTTGTACCTTCTGAGCCGGTAAACCAAGGATAAAATCAATTTTTTCATTCAAGTCCAATACGATGAAGTCATCACCATATTGGACTTCTCTCAGTGTATAGGTAATTTTCACTACACGTTCCATCATTGATACGGATGCGCCTGTAGCGAGGCGTACCGTTATCCTCGTTAGAGGGATCTCGCGCTCAATAAGTTTA
>ABWE02002726.1:0-29182 GCA_000173235.2 Hyaloperonospora arabidopsidis Emoy2
AAAATGATGTCCAAGCTGAACATGTTGATCGCGTTGCTTCAGCTATTATTCGTAGAATTTGTGTAAGACTCCTCGGCGCTAGATTTTTAGTTTCACTCTTGTTGAGTATGCGCTTAATAATGCTTTCCACACTTTTACTGGCTATACTCAGTTATATTTGCATGGCCTCACGCATCCGAGCGTTCCTTAAACTTAACTTGGCAATTGAGAGCTTTCATTCTAACTTAATAGCCCGTTTCACTGACTTAACTCGGCGAAGGGCCTTTATACTAACTTGCTAGCCCATTTCGTTCACCAAAGTCGGTGAAGGGCTATTATTCTAACGTAATAGCCCAATTCGCTGACCTTAATCGGCGACTTAAGGCTTTATCCTACGTACTAGCCCATTTTGCAGACCTAAATCAGCGTTAAGGCTGTCTCAATACAGATTTGACGTACTACCATACCACACATCATTTCACGCATAGACATTGTTGTTGACGAGGTTTGATGTACACGCAGAGGAAAAAGTGATGGTTCTCTAAAGAAATCTACGACGAAAAATGTGATACCGGAGCGCGACGCAGATAATGATGGAAGCTAAAACATAACCGACGACAATGGCAGTGACAATGACGATTAGACGGTTCGCAGGTATTGCAGGCAACCCCACTTGTACCACTAAGCTTCCGCCGCACCTTACCATTTGAATTCAGCCATAAATCATGAGCGCTTCCAACGCTAGAAGCAGGACAAGAGGTCTCGTCCGATGCAGATTTGATTCTTCCTTATAAATTCATGTGCTTCTCTTTTCACGACTAGTTCATTGTTAGGCGCGAAGTGTTTGCATGCAACTAACGTGGCGGGGGGGGCTTGACGGTTTTTAATAATTACAACAATGTATACGCATTGGTGGCGACAGGTTTTCCAGCACGATTGTTTAGCACATCTTTCGATTACTTACTAGTCTAAAAAGCATAATCTCGGCCTTCAAGTTGTTCTGGTTCGCGTTGACACTCCCGACATACATGGTGCGCCTTTGTCATCCTTTGACTAAACCTTGCTACATCCGATTACCTCGGCCACTGGCACTTACCCTGACTATATACCGCAGAAGATCATTCTTATCGTGCTACTCGCCTATTCATTACGGAATTCGTGTTGTACTCATGAAATGATTTTCTCGTTTACTCCGATACTATGAAGTGTGTGCTGCAAGTTCCCTTGACGCCGATCTGATATGTTAAAAAACAATGGTGGACATGACCGTCTCTTGTCCAGACGTATACATGCGATCGACGATGAATGTGTTGATTCTAAACATCGTCCAAAACCTTATTGGGTATTGCCATTATTTGTAGGAAACGTCTCCGAGCGGAACCAAATCATTTTTTTCTTGACCACGCTTCAAAGCCTTACTTCTCTAGACGCTCATGTGATCTATAATTTAAAAGATAAGCATGCTTGCATACGTGCGTGGAGCCTGAGAGTGCCGAGAGACCGTTGCATCTGATGCTACTTACACATCCCGGTCCAACGCGCTCTTCCGGTCGAGATGGGGCCGAATTCGAAGGGAACACCGAACTTATTCGACGTCTTTTTTTATCAAAAGAGTACGATCTTATGCTTTTCGCTTAAGGCAAGCAACTGATTATTATCCTTTACTTGCTGTATGTCGCTCATACAATCTTTTTTTTTCGTGACAAGTGTGCCAAGATCAAGCTTAGCTGTAAACTTTGTGTAGGACCTAATTCTGCGACTAGAAGTCGACGCAGCGAAGTGATTTGTATCTGACTTACTGTGCTCCCAAGTTCCTCAATAGCCAATGATACCGAGACAGAGGACGTTCACCACCTGCACTGAAGCACATCTGAAGCATTTGAGTACTGGTGAGAGCGCGAGGTGAACGAGCGATTTAATGACGAGTATGAGAACACCGTTAATATATATAGCATGACGACAAAAAGGCCGTAAAAGGCGGCAGGCCATGGACACCAGACGCACAGCGTACTGCCAAGTAGGTGAAATTACTAGTTATTCGTACTATATTCCACACTAGATGCTGAGTGGAGATTCATTAGACGCGGTTGAGCATCCCCCCGATTTGTGAACTTATCAAATAGTGACACCTCTAAACCATATCCACCCGTGACGAGGGGGCAAGAATCATCGCTTTTACTGCCGACGTATAAGGTAAACCTAGCATTATTCACAGATACACATCCAGGAGAGAATGGCTACATCACACACATTGCGACTTGAAGGTACACCTAGCATTGTTCACAGACACATACATCGACGACAACAGGCTATATTGCATTAGGTGAGACGTGTAAGGTGCTCCTAGCGTTCTTTATAGCCAGCCAGCGAGCCGGACAGACAAACAGACAGACAGACAGACAGACAGACAGACAGACAGATAGACAGATAGATAGATAGATAGATAGATAGATAGACAGATAGACAGACAGATAGATAGATAGATAGATAGATAGATAGATAGATAGATAGATAGATAGATAGATAGATAGATAGATAGATAGATAGATAGATAGATAGATAGATAGATAGATAGATAGAAAGTAAGATTTTAAAGGCTGGTGTTCACCTTGCGCATAGTCACTAATAGCATGAGCCTTCGGAATTGCAATCGTCTGTGTAAAGGAAAGGAGAGAGAGGGGTTTAGAACTTATATTTCAATAGCTTAAAGCTATGTGCAAGATCTCTGGTATATCCTAAGCCAGGACGTAAGCGCCGGGGGCCCGAGGGATCTTCTTGGCCGGTGCCAATTAATACTGGTAACCCTCTTGGTTCGCGTTCCAGCAACTCGATGCATGCAAAAAGCACGGCTTCCGTAACTTCTAACGCTACTTTTCGATACTGCCGATTTGCTATCGCCCGGAGCTTGCGGATGCACGAGGCTCAAAAACTATCGGTGCTCCTAGTAATATCGATAGTCTCTGCTCGGAAGACTGCTGAATCTCGGTATACCCAGATCCACGTTTGGCACATCATCGCTAGAATGTGCCATATGTCCTTCCATACTCGGGTGGACACGGCCACGTCGTCTTGAAAACGGTCTGTAAGGAGTGTCATCCAATGAGACGGTGTCCCGTGGATCCGTCTGCTGGCGCAGGCGTCCAGAAAATGTTGGATTCGTCGGCAGGACGATAGTTTCCTGGTCCAGTGCTCAATTTGTTTAACTTAAAAAGCAGCGGCACTTTTGCACTCCCAGAAGAGATACCCCATAGTCTCCACACATCCATGACATGCTGGTGCCTTCCTGCAACTGATTTCCTCATGACACAATGCTTGGTACAGGTTGAGCTGGCGCGTCGCTACCCGGTACCCAGTGCAGACTCGATAAGGAGAAAGGCCATGACAATGGTCCCAAACTTGACGCGGAGATTATCGGAGCGCAGCGCGTTACCATTCGTCGGCGAGAGCCATGGCGTCGAGACGTGAAATGAGTCCCAACAGGTGTTGGGCGAACGCTTTCTTGTGAAACCTGAATGCCTGAGTTCCTGAGTGATGTGCTGGTTGGACGTTACGTCCGAACGGACCAAGGAAAACGGTGAAGCTGTGGGTGCGCTTCGAAAAGAGGCCGCGCGTCAAGAGCTCGCGGCTAAGCGCCTGGCTAGAGATAGCGTAACTGACGTTAGGCTCCGGCACTGACTGATCCATAAAAAACAGTGCAGCCCGTCACTAGCTTGGTGTGACGTACACGGCTGGATTGGGCTCCGCGAACTTGGGGTCGGTCGACTTTCAATGATGCCAGCACCGTCAGCCGCCAATCGTTGCTCGCCGTGAACGGTGGCACGTGTCAGAGTATAAGTGGTGGTGGCGTGTTTAAAGACTCCCCAATACGTAACACTGGTGAGGATAAGTGCAAGGCTGTCACCCACCGTCGTAATTTACGGCCGAGTGAGGGCTGGGGTGGTGTAGTGGCAAAGGGACCTTCAACACAAAAAATCCGCCAGTCCCGTTCGCACGATGTTAAGCGCTGCCAGAGAACAGTCGGCTATCTAATCGTACTTGCTGCGGGTCAACATGTTGCCGCTCAGATCACGGATCCAGGGGTTGGAGGTTCTAACGGGGTGCCTCCGTTACATGATATTTTACATTAGGTATATATCAAGAATGAATGTTATGTTAGGACAAACATCGTATTCTCACAATATTGGCTGAACAAGTGATTATGTGTTGCAGAAGTAATACACTGCTCATTAGTTGGTATAAAGTATTGATATCAACCAATATAGCTGAGCCACGACAGAAGAACGAAATGAGTGGTGAGCAGATAGTTACAATACATGTTTGTATTTAGATATAATTAAAAGACGACTAAATAGGATTTATTGACAGGAGATTAACTATACTAAATACAGTTCTACATATATCCCTTTTCGCATGTTAAAACCTTCTCCTCTGCACGACGCGTGTACGTGAAGGCTCGTGGCACCACCTTACTCTGTGTTCAGTGTGAGTAGCTTCTACTGTGAAAGTACAAGTGACCAGTGCCTCAGAGGTGGCTTAGGTCCGCTACATTTTGAGGAGGAAGTTAAATTTTGAGGAGGCAGTTGTCGACCCCGACCGCGGTCGAGGAAATGCATGATTATTTGTCTGTGTGTAAAGGGAAGGATATATTACGTAATTACGTAGCTGTAACCGATTACTCTACCCAACATCTTATTTTTATTTTGCTAACCAAAACCCTTCATGCGTCGATTACAGCAACAAGCGTTGATTACGATGGAGCGGACACACATCATGGTGGTGGGTGCGCATAGTTCGTTTCAAAAAATTGACTGTACTCGATACATCTCTGAATATATAACTCCTCATCATAATCCGTAGGAAAGGGGCGTATCATGAGAAGGTATGCGTCTTTGTAGACAGTCGGGTTAATTTTCTTCAGCAGAAGAGTTTGATAATCATCAAGGTGCTCCAAAATGTCCGGCGCATGGGTAAAAATCTGACTCATGTGATGACTGATAGCTTCACGAGAACGCTCCGGGAAGGGATGAAGAAGACGATCATACTCGGGCAAGATATGCCATTTCGGTAGGGATAGCCAAAAATTTTCCACTGCTTTAGAAGACAAGTACCTTTCTTCAGCGATATCATCTCCGGGGGTGAGCCGCAACCGATTCGGCTGCGTAGCGCCATGTTCCGACAAAGTGGAGTCTGCAAAAGAAGTCTCAGTCTTACTCGCCATTGCTGCAGATCTGGCGGAGAGGATGGTGCTTGCAGCAAACACAAAGACGGTGAGAGCGACCATAGATTCGTCCTCAGCCTCTTGGACAGTTCACTCGTATAGTCGTGCGTAGGAATTATACTAAGAACGAGATGCCACCAGTAATGCTAATTCAATAATGTGAAGGACCCGCGGACAAATGAGAGTGGTCGATGCTTGAGGGCAGTGTCCACATCAAAAAGGCATCTGCATACCGGCTTTTGCCCCGAGTAGAGGAGATGTTCCTAAATCTTAAGTATGATCGACCCGCGTAGATGCGGTGCAAACTGCAGTAGCCAGTTGTCGGCCAATATTTTGGCAAATATGGCCACTTTCTGTCGGGCTTTCTGTCTGGAGCGTTTGATTCTGCTCGCCAGATTCTGGTTCTTCCCGAACTGTGTACACAGCTGTTGAGCTCAACTTGTGCAGACCTGATGTGCCCTGATTTCACAATGCTTGTTCTTTCCTATCAGTACGTGTCAAGCTATCGGGATGTAGAGGCTAGTGGAAGGCTATTGTCGTGGGGGATAGCAACTGATAGAAGTATAGACGTGTTGTTTCTTAGAAGGCTCGATGTCGTGATGCTCCTTGAGTTACGAGCAAATGAAGTTGCGTAGATGCGGTGCAAACTGCAGTAGCCAGTTGTCGGCCAATATTTTGGCAAATATGGCCACTTTCTGTCGGGCTTTCTGTCTGGAGCGTTTGATTCTGCTCGCCAGATTCTGGTTCTTCCCGAACTGTGTACACAGCTGTTGAGCTCAACTTGTGCAGACCTGATGTGCCCTGATTTCACAATGCTTGTTCTTTCCTATCAGTACGTGTCAAGCTATCGGGATGTAGAGGCTAGTGGAAGGCTATTGTCGTGGGGGATAGCAACTTATAGAAAGTATAGACGTGTTGTTTCTTAGAAGGCTCGATGTCGTGATGCTCCTTGAGTTACGAGCGAATGAAGTCGCGTAGATCCAGTGAAAACAGCAGTAGCCACTTTCGACCTTTTTCTTGTCGAGGACATTTATGCGTTCATAGTTCTTATGAGGATTTATTGCGAGCCCGAAGGGTGATTCTATCAGTGAGTGTGCGCAAGGTTGTATGCAGAGCTTTTAAATTGTATTCATCTCTGTGTGTGTCTGTCTGTCTGTCCGTAAATAACGCGGTTTGGTGTACCATACCCGTACTGAGTGCGAGCTAGCCTGTCCCCCTCATAGGTACAGGTATAAACGAAGTCACTCTTTGCATAGGTCACAATTTTGAAGCACGAACATAATTGGCTTAAAATTGATCAAAGGTGCATACTATTACATAACAAGTGCTGGACGCTTATAAGCAAAGGCCGATCGCGTTGCCCAAGTATACTGTACTGGTTTAATACAGACATTTACAGCATCGTACATATTCTTCAGTGACTGCTGTTGTATAGTGTTTTGCAACTTGATTCAGTTCTCCGAACTGGATTACTTTTATCAAAGAGCAAGCTTCAGAGCTTGCTCCCCTATCTTTTTCAGGGTAAAGGCTAAACGCACCGATCGGTAGTGGGTAATCGGACCGGTTATTTATTTTGCTACCAAAAAAGGACGTTATACCCTATCTGTAACGGGGCACACCTTATTCAGCTAACTGAATAAACCTTGCACTGTTGACAGTGCAAGGGTGTGTGCGTCCGACTACTCACGTACACGTACGTGCAGAGGAAGATTGCTGTACGGAGTAAGGTTACTCAGTAAGGGTAAAGGTAGAACTGTATTCAGTAGAGTTAATCCTTGTAATAAATCCCTATTCGACTTCCTTTAACTATGTCTAAATACAAACATGTATTATAACTATCTGCGCACCACTCATTGCGTGCTTCTGTCGTGGCTAGACTTGATTGGTTGATATCTCGATCCTATATCAACCAATGAGCAGTGTGTTACATCTGCGAGGCAATATTATCTATTAGGATAATATTAAGAGAATATTGTGTTTGTCCTAACATAATATTCATACTTGATATTTACCTTATGTAAAATATCATGTGACCGAGGCACCCCGGCACAGTACCGATTCTTGCACAAGTGTTTGTAAATAACCGTGTCACGTTCTGATCAAACTTTTAAACCGCGTCACCTTTTGGAATATTCCCATAAACAATTTATTACTTCTTCCATCGAGCTGGAAGCTATTTACATTTACCCGCCCTTACTTTCCCCGCCCTTCGTAAACATCGTACATGAGTCACGAAAGCAGGTCCTTAGCCCTTTCTGTATGTCCTTTGTAGCGTCCACATCAAACCAATCGAAAAAAGCACTTTATTTATAACATGCTATGTAGTACCGACGAACTTAAACCGAGAAAACACAGCAGGATACAGCATTCTGGAGTAACATTCAAAAATGGACTCCAAGACGTCAGATGCCGAGTGCACGGCTCGATGCGTACATGAGGTAAAGCTAAGCAGATCATTGCTGGACAGACGGACACTAAATTGCTGTGTCGATTGTTTTTAGATCGATCGCTTTACTGCGCCCGTACGTTGTAAAGGAATATCTACGATGGGCCGCGCAAACAAAATAAGTCGCTTTTTACACACTCTTAAGGACACCACTTGACGTCATTGGCCAGGGGCATAAAACCCCACGAGCGCAATACCCATGTATCTACATATCCCGCGACGACCGCACGGCGAGACAGGGCCTTGCAAGCAGTTGGCGAAGGAGCTGATTTACCGTGGTATGACCTCCTCTTGATGCACTGAGAGATTCATCGGAGTCGTCAAAAGCCTCGTGTGACTTGTCTACATGGGGCGTTCCAGTGATCGGCGTCGAGTCGGGAGTGGTTGACGAAGTGCAGGTACCTATTATGGATGATGCCGGATGAATCGCGGGTGTGGGGCTTGGAGGGTCGATCTCGATGGGAGCGGAAGCCAAGTCATCGGTAGACTGCGTAGTCGAGGTAGACGATCGCCAGCGAACGGAAGAGCGTGACCGGGACATCGCGGCTAGCGTATCTTGACCGACAGGCCCAAAGGAACCTTTGCTATCCGGTGCGGGAGCTCCAGAGCCGTAACTCACCCGCTTCAGCTTCTGTGACCGCCTGGTCATCACCGACGGAGGAATGTTAGAGGCCTTATACTTCGACGACATCGGGTTCGTTGGTGTCAGATTTCCGCGAGCGACACTGTGAGAACGCGATGACCGCCGGGTTGTAGAGTGGACCGAACCTGACCGTCGTCTAATGGCTCTAACGGAAGGCTGTGCAAGATTGCGTGAAGCCCTGGGAGGAACACTCGAAGGGGTAGCTACGCGCGGGCGCTTGTTTGGGGGCGGGGTGGGGTCAACCACCGATTACTCCCTCCGCTGTTTGTCATACGCGAGTCTCACCGATGGTGGCAACCCGATATCAAAATTTACTAGATGAGCCAGCTGAGCATCACGGTCACGGAGGAGGAAATCCTGCTCGGCCTATAAAAGTGCTAATTCTTCAGCGCTAGCAGCAAGGGAAGAGCTCAAACGGTGAAGGTCTTGGTCACGAAGCGCGTGATCGTACTGCAGGCTATCGATATCACGAACTGGTTCAGCCACATTGCTGGCGAGCAAGTTGTATTCTGTCCTGAGTGGATTCAAGCGTTCTTTGCCTACCCCCACCGCTTGCTACAGATCATAACATTATTGGGTTAGTCGATCGGCTTCGGCATGGCACTCACGCCATCCGCACGGGAATGTTCAAACTTTATCTGAACAAACTGAAAGAACGGGGACGCTATCGCAACCCAACCCCGAATTTCTTGTTCAAGCTCATTGCCGCGTCGCTCTTGGATTTGCATCGCTTTTTCCAAGTCCTGGTACGAATTGACCAAGTCCTCCTGGAAAGTGATACGACGGAATAGCGATGTAGTTAAAATGACCAACGAGTTGTCATCTTCGGCAGGCGGAGATCCTAATCGCGAATCGGCAAGAAAAGACTAATTTTTATAGTTTTTAACCATACGACCACGTCTTGTAGCGAAGAGAGGAGCAGGATCATCAGGAACAACGACATCGATGGCAATATCAGCACCAAGAGTGGCGACGTAGATCGGGTATACGGGCCGGACAGCAGGAACGTCCGGCACCTCAGCAATGAACGTGCCTGGATCGACGGTAGGATCACCAGGACCGATTTCGGTCCTGGAAGGGACGAGTGTTTGTTTACCGGCTGCCTCGCCAACGTGGAGCAAATCAAGGTCAGTGGGAATGCCAGCGTTCACATTGGTGATGTTCAATGGCTCGACGGAACGATCAGCAAGAGCAATGTCATTCATGGCAGAGTCACGTTCTTGGTCACCATCCACCTCGCCACTGTAAGCCGAGTCAAGGTCGCGGGTTGTCAACGGACATAGCTTCGATGCCGACAGGGTCGACAGGGTGATAAACAGTAATGGCTTCGGTTTAGAAAGTGTTGCGTGCTTGGTCGCTGGTCACCTCGCCTTGCGATGCGAGTCAAATTCTGCGGAGACGGAAACGGGTACAGCCGTAACGTCGGCCGGGTCGACGGGATGATCAGTTGCAGTGCTTCCGGGTTTGGCTGGGGCGTGTTCGGGGTCACCAGAGACCGTGCCAACTTGGGACGAGTCAAGATCAGTGAGAACAACAGTGTAGCCAGTCGTGTTCAGCGCATGATCAGCACATGCTTCTCCACTAAGAACTGGGATGAATGATCGCAGCGGGCTGACTGAGAGCTTATTAGACCCGAAGCTAGAGGTAGATCAGCGGTGGGGCGGTTTACAGGCGAAATCTATCCTAGCCTATCGGATGGTAAAAGATGCAGTGGGTGAACAGAAGAGACATGTTAAAACGTACTCAGTCAGATCGACATCAGTTGTCGACTACCGGAGCAGGGGACTATTGTAGTGACGTGGTAGAAAGAAATTCTGACCAATCGCATCTTTCCACAATATGGGCACATGTGGGAACGGTCACGAAGGCTTTGGGACGGACCGCCGGAATTCTCCAACGGTGCGATAGAAAGAGGACAAGTCATGACCATCAATCACGGTCACTGGCTGTGATCGTGGATCACGAATACGGCTGATGACCAGCGTTCATGATCATTGCTGATAACCGTCGGTCATGGTGATGGTTGAGGTGGGCCACTTTCAGACCAAGAAATTTATGACGGGGGACGAACGACGTAACAGAAAAGTGATATACAGAGAAGCACAAGCGTAGTTCTAGCTCCTAAAAGGTTAATAACGAATAGTATTGATTTTTCTACAAAAGACACGCGTCAGCATCCTTCCGGGCTGGAATATGTATGGCCACTCGACGTCAAAGGTTTAATGCTTCACGTGTTTGCTCAAGGTTTGTCCCTAAATTGATTGTCTAGGGAAGAAGATACTCATTCTTATTAGCCCGCGAACGGACGCGGCAAGCATATAAAGGCAAGGTCTTCAGACGGCTCAAGTGGTCAGACGAACAAGGGGATCAAGTGGTCAGAAGAACAAGGGGATCAAGTATCCACATTTGGGCAAGGCGACCTCAATGAATGTCAGGGCGAATCTGGGAGAGCGCCACAAGTAACCGTTGGTCGTGTGAAGAGTTTCCACACGACTACACCCCACCTATCCCCAACTCGGTCAAGACAGACATAGACCTCAAATAACCCAGAAGAGTGCAACCGACCGCCGACGGGTACACCAGGTGAGGAAAGATCAAGAAACGATACGCGGTCCGGAGTACCCCTTCGTTAGTCGGTCCGAGCGCTAGTGGAGAGATGGTATCGCTTTATAAAATGAGCAAGTTCCACTCCACCACAGAAAACAAGACGCGACCACCGCTAGCCTTCAGGGATACATTAAATGTCGATACCCCAATGGAGAATCAACATTGAATCGAATCGGCGAGGAGATGAAGAAGATTCGCTAGATCCACCTGTTCATTTCGAAAGCAGATTACCAATCGTTATGGATGTCGTTAGGGAGCAAGTTACTACTACCACTCAATGGCATGTCCCTGGATCAACTGGTGAACAACACTGTTTTCCTGATACAAGAATGGAATACAAGGGCACTACCAGTCCTTCTAAACCGATGTGGGCAGACTTCAAGACTCGCTCGGTGGGAGTCGAGATAATGAAATGAAAGCTCAAGCTGAAGAAAGCGTTCGGATTGGAAGGCGGAATGAAGTCACAAGTCCCGCTGAATCGTCAAGCGCAGATAGAAAAGATTCTTGAGGAGTAGAAGATGCTGAAACCACGTCTTAAACGAGCGAACTATGGAAGAGGCGGACGAACCTGGTGCAGTAAACACGCCGCTACTAAAGACGCCGGAGCCGAAACGTGGGATCCTCTCAAAAACGGAAGGGACTCTCTACTTTGCGGACCTGCAAATGGTAACGCCACAGCACAAATCTCGAGTCCCCAAAACACCTTAATTGAGGTACCAGGTGGAAGCTGAGGTGATTACTAGCGTCGAATACTACAAGGGAAGTGAACACGCGTACGATGACGTCCAGGAACTCTACGTATCGTCGAATAGCTACGTCTATCAGTTGAGCTACGGCAATGCAGAAAGCGAACGGGGTCAAGTCATGGAGATATGAACTCAAGCGCCACTGGAAAAGATTGCCAAGTTGAAAGGAAAGCGTTATTGGCTAGACAATTAGCTACAATTTCTCAACAAGATTTACGCGATAGATGAACAGAACATGTCAGCCGGAGGATGAGTGGTCCAAACCATTCTCGATGTGCTTGGACAAGGCAGACAAGAATTGAAACCAACAACTATATAGGAAAATTCAGCAGAAGTGGAGATTGCTCAGAAAGGCCATCATAAACTACTACTGTTCGCAGGTTGATCAATCCACCAGGTCGACGTATTACTCGGCGAAGTGCAATAAAACGAACATGTGTGCAGCTTCTTGCTGCGAACGAATGTGTACGCGCAGACGGCGTATAATCAGTACGAAAAAGTTGGCACGGACTCAGCCGACCACGTTGATCATTCTCTTATTAAATGCGTCGACGACGCTTGATAGATTTGATCTACCCGCAACGTCTCGATGATATTCAGCGAGTCGAGACGACCATTAGTTACCTACTGTAGGGGGAGGAACGGAAGAAGTAGCGTGATCGTGTAAGCTCTTTTCGTCGATTGATCCGCCACATGAAAGAAGCGCGATATGGTCGAAGCCAAGACGGATGTGGCGATGGGGGCAGGCAACATGAATTAAGACGAGAGTCAAAGTGGACGACTACCTGGCCGGCACACGCGACCGTCGAGACTACCGACGAGGAAACTGGGTGATGATAGACAACGCTGACCTGGGTGGAACGACAATCGATACTGCGACTATAGTCGTCGAGTCACCCTCGCGACAGTATACGCAGAGTACCTGCATCCACCACTCGACGAGCAAAGAGCACATCGAGTCACTAACTTGTACGAATCGGCGAGTGGCAAAAGCTCTCGCGACTAGGTGAGCGACTACAGCTCCGACGCTGAAACAAACTGGTAGGAAGCAGGTGCAGAAGTGAGCCAGACCCGGTAGTCGAGTAATCGCCAGGAGCAATTACGCACTCACGCACCTTCCATAAGTCGACCACGTAGGTCAGTCGACCGACGCGAGGTGCCAGATGGTAGTGACACACCATTTCGTCACGCGAACGCCACACGTATGGATATTGCGGTGAATGCGTTGCCATGAGTTATGCCGCTCACTCATGCGGACGGAGGTGCAAGGTTTGCAAACAGGTGCACGAAGTCGGTCGACGTGAGTTGCCAGCGCGATTTTCTAAACTCGCCAAGTTCGTCAGAGTTACGGTGAACAAGTCGATCGTACCTAAAGTCCCCACGACATATAATTGTCTAGACATTCAAACTAGCGGGCTCGCTGACATTGACTGGGATGGATAATAACGGGCTGCCACAATTAGTTGAGCCAGCAAACTACGTGTAAGATTTCGTTGGAGATACATAACGGTCCGACGAGTGGGAGTATCAAGGAAAGGAGATAGAAATGAGTCGGACGATAATGACAATGGTGAAATTGCAAGGATGGACGTAAATAGGCGGTCGGGATCAAAGATGCGAATAATGAGAGAAGTACGGCTCCTATTAGGCGAACGACCAGGAAGGTGGTCGTCGAGAAAGTTCGATCGCCGAGTGTGGATGCGAGCGTTAGTCATGGGCGAAATCAACGACGAACGGACAAAGATTTTGCTGAATACAAGAGCTAATATTTCAGCAATCAGTGGGGCGTTTGCCAAGATACTACGACTTCAACGAATTACCAGTAACGATAAGCAAATTGATGTCCAAAGAATTCGGAAGTTGAAGGTCGTCACCACGTCACGGGCCATCGTCAAGATAACCCTAGGATGGAAGGTGGTTAACGAGTTTGAAA
This sequence comes from Hyaloperonospora arabidopsidis Emoy2, assembly GCA_000173235.2. Classification (NCBI taxonomy): domain Eukaryota; phylum Oomycota; class Peronosporomycetes; order Peronosporales; family Peronosporaceae; genus Hyaloperonospora; species Hyaloperonospora arabidopsidis. The sequence goes on from ABWE02002726.1 coordinate 13,573, forward strand.
TGTGGATTATGACCCACTACGCGGGCGTCGAACTTATCCTATGAACAGACTTTATGATACCAGCCGGGATTCGACTAGATCTGTTCAACGCGACGGCGAAGCTACCTGATGAAATTGCGGTGCCGTTGCTCAAATCGGCGAGAGAAGTCGACGAGTCCACGCGCGAAGAATAAGTCATAGGAGATCCGACTGAATCACTGGACATTGAAAGTTGCCTGCTGGAAGAGTTCAGAGAAAGCAACCCGGAGCGTCGACGCACTAGCTCTGGGTTCGTCGACAGCCGGCGTTAGTGCCAACGACAATGAACAACAGGAAGGGGCATGCGACAAAGATGCGTAGGCCGAACGTTTCGTCAAAAGTCGCGTCTTGTTCGATGCAATTTCCAATCAGGTTGCTGTTGCCACATGAACTGCTACCATGTGAAGAAGGCTATTTAAAAATAAAAGCGTCGAAATATTGCGATTGCCAAGTGCTGGCATACGAGCCCGTTATGGACAAACATTTGTTCAGGTCAGAACAGCAATTTTATGCGGATTGATTGAGTCCTCAACCTCAGGTAGTCGATAGCCGAGCCTATACACAACCTACGGGTCTTCTCCGACGGGATAATCCTGTCGAGTACTCAACAGAATTGTTGGATGGCAACATCGCTGAGCAACCAGGGGGTGACACGTGTACGACCACGACAGGATCAGATCACGTACATAAGTTAAGGAACGAGTGGGTGGAAGAAGGCGCCTCAGATGGTATTCGACAGCCCGTAGTTACCACCAGTATGAGCCGGCCGCGCTCAGCGATAAACAAAGAAGATGACGACAAGGGTACTAGGACGGGACCAACTGTTCAACTCAATGAGATAAGTAAAATTGATGACCCATACAGCACCGGGATGGGTTCGATCACCCGACTCGACGAGTTGAGTCAACTGAGTGAAACGTCAATCGACACAGATAGTACACAGCTGGATGATTTGGACAGTCGATTTCTCTGCGCTCTGAAAGCGACCGACGCAATGTGTCAGGACGATTCGTTGGAGGCACCTTTCATTAACTCAGCCGACTTTGAGCACGTATTTAGCGATATAAGTTTGGTAAATTACGCACAAGAACTCGCATCACCTCCTGGATCTTACGGAGTTGGCCCCGAACTAGCTGGATTACACGGGAGAGTATGTGATATGTCCTGCACACACAGAAGTCCAACGTGCTTAATTGGATGACCTGCGACAGAAGTATGCAGGAATTATATTCTTAAGCGGAAACGTTCTACCACCGACGGCGTAAAAGGTATTGTGTGATATTGATGTTTAAGGTCATGACCCTATCAATCAACGAGCTTGATGAGTTCCTCTACGCCATCTAGTCAAAACGAATGGACATCTCAAAGGATTGAGGAAGGAGAGGCTTATATCATTTTCGCGAATCCCGTGGGGGCTTCCTTCATAGTTAGCGTTCTTTAAAAGAATGACGTCGATTCCCGGCTGTGCATGGACTATAAATTAGTCAATGCCGTCACTGCTGGAATTGAAGACGGGATGCCTTTAGTCGACGACATGTTGACCAAGATTAAAGGTTATCAATGGTTCTGCGCGCTGGATGCAGCCAGCAAGTTCTGGGACGTGATGATGACAGATCTGGATCGCCATGTATCTGCATTTATGTGTACGTCAGAGCATTTTGAGTGGCTTCCTATGCCCTTCGGACTTAAAATTATCCGATGATCTACCAACAGATCATTGATACCGCGTTGTGGGGGTCCAACCAGAACGGGGGGTGGTAATCCGTTTTCCGCTAAGATGAACTCTGCAGAAAACGAGACAGCAGGTATGCGTACGGGTGACACAACAGCACTCGACAAGTCAAGCAACGACACCATCGCGATGACTAAGCTTGATGCCGATTACCGAGAACTCGACGAGGCTGACCCGTTACAATGCTTAGTCAATGATCCTTTTGAGCAAAATGTTTCTCACGGAATGGACGACGTTCAACAGTCACACCGGTGTTCTGTCGCAGGTCGTTCGTGGATGACATATGCTTTTAAGGCACAAGCCTTAAAGAGTGTCTGGCGACCCTTGATCGTTTGTTAGTTCGGGTCACGGAAAATTGCATCAGCACCAGCTATACTAAAAGCAAATTCGTGCAACCCCAGGTTGACGTTTTGACGCACAAAGTAACCGCGCAAGGTATTACGGCAGATCCGACCAAATTGGAGAAAACGCCGAGTAGACGTTTCCTACATCCAAAAAGGGCATTTAAGCGCTCCTAGGAGCTATCAACTATTACAGCCGATTTATCCTGAATAAAGCTATCCATTGAGCTGTGCTGTACCAGATCAAGGTAGAGGACTTCGTGCATGAAGCAAGCTTGACGACCATGCGCGTATCCTTCGAATTGTTACAACAGCAGATTTTGCCTGCACCAAATTTACGTCATTTGAAACGGCGAGTAACGCTAATGTGATGATTTTCGCGAACGACTGGGTGTTAAGTAGCACCTTAATGCAAATGCATGACGGCAAACTGCATCCAGTTAGATTCTGGGGAAGAGTGTTGAAGAAAAACAAAATCATCTTTTAACTCGCTGATCGAGAAGTGCTAACGTTGCTACAATTCCTGAAGATGATGCACATGCTACTCGCCGGAAAGTCAGTGCACATCTACACTCGCTTCACAACGATGAAATGGTTGTTTGCGTACAATGTTTTGTACGGACGCACAGTCAGCTTTGCAATACTGGTTTCTCCATATCAATTGAAGATCAGGAGAGTAACTGAGCTAGACTTCGACTTTGCTTAACTACTGCAGGCTTCAATAACTTCGACTGTCAGTCTCGAAGATTCGCTCCAGCTCATCTCTCCACCTTACAAATACTCGGCTAGTGTACGGTTAGATCCGGAGCTTCTATACGCACGAGTGCTTCCAGCGTTTGCTGGTTTTGTGCTCCCTTGTGACGGGTCAGCTAAGACGGAGAAGCATGGCGGTTATGATAGCTGTTCATAGATAGTGTAAAAATTACCTGAATGGACCATTGTGATTGCTGCGAGCGCTTAACTGTCGGTGACCACGGTCAATCTGGCAGAGTACACCAGAATGAACCTAGGCATGCAAGCAGGATTCGACCACAAAATGACACTTTTTTTATAAATCAACATCTGGTTCTAAATTTAAAGCCATCCCTCCCGTTCGCTACCCAAGCTTTCGTTTCTCAGTGTCTGATCATTGTCGGCGACTCCAGGCTTGCAATCCAGCAATCCATGGTGTTGATCACATGCAAGAAGGCTTCGTTTACAAGTGAAACTAGCTCACCACAAAGAATTGGTCGATCAATTTTTAACTCCGTCCTTCATCTGCATGTAATACGTTGATACATCGCAGCGATTGATACGCTAGCTACAGGGGGACTAAAATACAAGGCATTACAGGTGATGAAAGAACTATCGCTACTAACATAGCTGCAGGTGTTAAACCGCATACAGGAGAAGTTTCTCGTCGAGTTCGCTTCGGTGAACGATGAAGTGAAAAACCTGCAATGACAACTACAACACGGAGCACGACTCATAGAGTCCAGTTTGCTGATCCACCGACCCAGAAACGGAGATACATACCAAGTAATATGGGGGATCATCGGGGCAGGAGCGAACAAGCGCCATGGTTATTTAGAGTGACATGCAGAAACAATGAAGTCGAAACGGTCACTCGACGATCTAAGACTCGGCAATTACCGGAGAAGAAGACAAAGCGCCCAATGGTCAGGGCCGCCGAGCATAGAAGACATCGACCCACTAGTTGTGTGGTGGAGTGGCGATCGCACATTTTCAGATGCGATTCCTACTATCCACTGTCACACAGACGACCGACTATCGGAGGGGGTACTCCGTTTTCGTGCCTTGTATTTACTTCCTCACCTTGTTTACCCGTAGGTATGGCGGGCTGCACTCTTATTGGTGGACTCGTGTCGGGTCAACTTGACCGTGTTAGAGATGGGTTGGTTTTATCGTGTTAAATTCTTCACACGATCACGGGATTTGTAGTATAGTGCTTAAAAATAGGTCAGCCAGATATCAACGAGATCGCCTTGTGCAATATGTAGATGCTTGAAACACTTGACCTTCTGACCACTTAAGCCGTCTAGCGATCTTACACCCCTTGCCCTTGCTGTGTTTGCTGCGTCCGATCGTAGTTGATTTGGTTTCTTGAGAGTTCTTGAACGGACCTGGCCGAACAATCCAGGTGCGACACTTGCGTAGACGTGAAGCGCGGCTCTTTATTCGTCGGGAAGCCAAAATCCTGCCCGGAAGAGATAGCGTGTGTCTTTTGAAGTGAATTGAACTTTGTTCAATGTTAACCAATCAACCCAAAACCTATCACTGTACCTATCTGTATCTCCTAACCGGATGCCACGCGTCGCCTTTACAGTAGGTTCGTCCCCTCGTATTTATGTGGTCCACACCAGGTGTATCGGCAGTCGGGTCTTCACGTATTCCACCTCGGATGCCACAACGTTCGGATCTTCATGTATTCCACCTTGGATGTCACGACCATTCGATGATGGATCACGATCGCAAGTTTGGGATCGCGATCGCATGTCTAGATCGAGACTGCAAGTTGGGGATCGTTATTCCTTGTCCTGCCATGTCTCACGACGGATAGCAATATCACACTGGTTTAACTGCCATCTGGCCTTATCCCACGTAGTGGAGATCCCACTCACTGGAAGTTGGGTGCGCTATTGCGAGCCACCCGTCCCAGCTCGTGTCCGCCAATCAGAGCCCTTTCGGCTTCACTGAAGCGTACCATCCGTGCATTCCCAACTCCAACTCAACCGGAAACTACCTTGCGACCGCTTTGCCACAACCGTCCCCTGCACCGTTAGTCAACATACGGTGTTGATCTGACTGTGCAACCTTTGTGATTCATTCCGGACACACCACACTTTCAAGTTCTCTGCTACGATGGCCGATCACGTTTCTTTGAAACCTGTCTATTATCCCAACTTGGGATCGAAGCCTTTCGGATCGCCCCCCCCCCGCGATCCCAACTTCGGACGTCACAGCTTCGACGGCTGCCAGTCCTGCTTTCTCGGAAATCCCCACCTTGCTGTGGGTGGAGTGTGATCACTCTGCTGTCGTGACTCTGGTTCACATGGGTGGGAGCTTCAGTGGGATTCCCACTTCGATCCCAACTCTGGAGGTGGTCAAGGCTATTGACAGCGTACCAGATTCGAATTCGAGTGAGCCCATCTTGCTCCCCAGTACTCGCATCGAAGTGTCGCGCGCGGCTGATCGCGCAACGCTGGATGCAGCCATCGAATGGATATATCTCCGTCTGGATCTCCAGCAGGCGTATCGTGGACCGATACCGGAGCATGGAGACCGCATTGGCGCAGCAGGTTGCCAGGAACCGCCAGCTGGATGAGGATCTTCAGAAACTCTGTTCCTCCGCGTCTACGTTTGGTGAATACTCCCAAGCAAGATATGATCGCTTGCGCATTAAATACGAAAAAGAGATTAAGCAGTCAGATGCTTTTCGGGGGAGGGGGGGCGTTGGCAGAACGTGTTGACCAGACTACCTTGATCGAGCACTTGAAGTCGAGCCTTTTCCAGGCCGTACGAGCAAGTGAAGCCGCGCAAGAGAAAGCGATCGTGAGGTCGCTGGAATTCTAAAACAGATGGACGAAGTGGAACATCGACTGGTGGCCAAATGCGATAAGCTACCTGACAGCCTTCGCAAGGCCAAGGCTAGAAATTGCAGTATAAGCAGGCCGGTGTCCATATCCAAGGGAACCTACGTCGTGCCCTTAGGCGGATAGAGAGAATTTAGGCTAACTTGGGCCAGGGACATGACGCTTTTACGGCCAGGTCCGCTGGTTGCGATCGATTATATCGTATAATATCTGATAGTGACGTTGCGTTGGACCAGATGCGTGTCCAGCTATCAAATTCAGCCTCCAAACGTGATTGCTCCATCAAAGATCGCATAACGCTTGGTATCGCATGGCGTCGTTGGTGACTGGGGTTTCTTCCGCCATGCATGCGATGTTGAGATCGTCTCCCTGAATCCCCGTGTCTGCGAAACCCAAAACGGCGTTGAATACATCGGTACTCAGCCGAAAACGACCATGCGATCCTCCGCAATCGTCCGCCTTGCCCTTTTCCAAGAAAGTGGGTCGGTCTACGACGTCTAGTACCAAGTCCTCCCAAACTCGCGATCCCAAGGATTCTCGCGCTCCCAAGCGTTGTCGTGATATCAAGGCGTTTGCGACCCTCGGAGACCCGCGGCTACCCGTAAACCGGGTAAACAGAAACTTCGTGGTCCAGTTTTAACTTCATTCGAGGGGGGATCATCGGCAGGTGAAGAGGCGACGCTTGCAGCATTGTCTGGTTCTCGATCTTCAACTCGTCGTCTTGCGTAGGGTCCGGCGTAACTACCTTTTGCTGGACCGTCCTCAGCTCCGATTGTTGTAGACACACCTAGTCGTTCACACGATCCACTGTCCTGGGCTGGCCTTACTCGACCCACCGTGACCAAGGTTTCCTGCCTGGATCTCTTCGGGGAGGCTTCTAGCGACCCGGATAGTGTGATCAGCCTTTCTGCCGCACCCCGCGCGTCGGTGAACCCGGTATTGCTGCCTGCGGATTAAGGCCACGTGTTGATCTTTATCTTTTTTTCGTTGAGCTCGTTGTCCACACATCTATTAACCTCGCGAAGGTTGCTGATATATTTCACATGCAAAGAAAATTCTGCTGTTTCAACACTGAGCCCAACGCTGATGTTGTCCTTAGCTCTTCAATCCTCCTGGTTACTCGCTTTAAAATTGTCGAACTGGAAGTCTCGTTCCACCCCTTTATCCGCCAGAATGATATTCCAACTGGCCGATTTTGCCTCAGGATGCAGTGTTCGTTCAGCTTTACCTGGGTCTCAGCCTCTCGCATCTCTCAATTCGTTGATCATACTGCTTCTTGGGTTGCTTGGTACCTGCTAATAATTTGCACACTTTTTATTCCTGGGTCGCGGCACCAGCTGTGGTATATTAGTAAGCTAAATCTGCGGTGATACAGTCTCAACATAACAACACAGCAATCGCCGATTAAGTCGGCGCAGTTGGGCTAATTCGCCGGGGTAACGCCAAAGGGCGGGTCACTCCTTCGGCTTTAGTTGCAGATTTCCGCCTTCGCTGAGTACCCAAAACCACGCTCCCTCCCAGAAGCCTGCCTGAGCTCAGCAGCTTTCGTTCTTTAAATCCTGTGACTTTACACCACCGGGTGGATGTTGGAGTTTTCACGCGCTTACAGTTCACCGGCCGCAGTATACGCCTGACTACAAGGTTCACGATGTCCTCAATAAAAGGTCCATTGGCTCGTCGCCCGACTAGTTTAAAACCAGAACTGTCTATAGGGTCCTGAATCGTCGCTCGACGAGAATCAAAATGGTGCCCTGAATTTAGCGACCTGCTTGCTGTGTGACGAGACTGATCTTTTGCTGGAAGCGAGTAATAACCACTCTGGCCGACTTATCTCCTGGCGCTTCCAGACAAAACCTATACAATCTATGCCTCTCGAGGTTCGACGGCAGGCATAATCTAGCCCACGCAGTAACTTACTAAAAGTGTCCACGTGTCTTGGGCTTGAAAATTTTTGCTCTGTATTTAGTTATATATTTTCCACTTGAGGGATCGTATTGTGTGGATCCCATCCATTCTTCTATTTCTCCTATACAATTACATAGTGACTTGGAACGTCGAGCTTCCAGCTGGTCGTTACACGTGAACTCGGTGAGTCTAAACTCGACGAGTCCTAACTCTTTGGGTATTGACTTAAGGATCATCAATTCGCCGAGCCTCCATCAGACTAGCCTGACCTCGGCGAGTCCGAACTCGACAAACCAAATTCTTTATGAGTTGACTTGCCTAATCTTGACTTGCTTGTCGTGGGTCCTCGTGTCAGTTCCAACGTCGTATTCCGACCTTCCTAATACGTTAAAAGTATAGAATACCAAGTAGCAAAAACCCTACACCACATTTGCGTATGAGGAATATGTGAAAATAAAAATCAGTAAACTAGCCGGTTTTTGCCTCTATATCACATTATAATCGTGTCTTATATACGCCTTACAAATCCAAAAAGGCTCTATATCTGCCAGCAGAATGCCAAGAATCCATGAAGTCCTGGTAAATTGGGCCTCCAGAAAGTTCGGAGATCAGATCACCCTGCCTGCCATCTCCTTACTTCTGAAGAAGCGCACATATCTAAAATTTACGACCAATATTGTGGTGAAGTGATTTGGAAGTGGTGGACCCTGGGTCCAGTAAGTCAAATGCATTGGACAGAAAGGAACCAGGTAGAGAACACGACTTGGGGACGAGCAGAATTTGTGATACCAACGGAAAATCATTGCCAGAGAACCGGTTAAACGGTACTGAAGGAAACAGACCACAGTCCCTCACTAGAAGGTTCGGTCCCTAAGGGTGGTCACGAGTTCCCCAGTTTCAACCGCGCCATTTTACCGATGAACCAATCCCTCATCGGTAGGCCTAAGCCCCTATCCAGTGGACATAGTACCTCGTTCGTAGATCCAGTCCTTTACCGGTAGACATCAGTACCTCAAGGTCAAGCTACTTCTGTCCAGTCAAAACAAGGAATCAGGGCATAGACAAGGACATTGTAAAGAGGTTAAATGATAGGAAGATATTAGATACTACTTAATTTGCGATCCTCTTGGCATGACTTCTTCATGCGTTAAGAAATTTGGTAAGTCGAACTGCCTGTTCCGGGGATGGGATATACCCCCCCCCCCCCGGTTAAGAAAGTCGCGAGGTAAGACTCAATTGCACTTAGAACCACAGGAACTGTTTGGCTTGTAGGATCGTCTCAATTAGCCCCCCCGGCCCAAAGACCCGCAATCGGAAGCGGTGTCTCCCACCCTATAGTTCGGGAGCAACGTAAAGGCCTGGTGGTTACCACCCCTGAGACTAATAAGGAAAAGGCTAGGGAGACGAAACCTCTGAAGAATTTGGTTGTAAGTCCACTCTCGAACAAGTCGATAGAGTATCCACCCACTTACTTATCGAGTAAAGCATACCCACTCTGGTCCCTCCAAGTCGACCTCTTTCAAGGCCGACATATACATGCTCACCAAGCCTTACGAGATGTGTGACCAGCCATCCGACGGTACACGAGATGAGAGAAGGTCCATACTTGGCGTCGAAAACCCATCAGTAAGTCAGCAGCCCGGCTTAGTGAGAGGTTTAGGGTCTCATCATACATTTTTAGGAACCCACTCCACCACAATAGTGTGCATGGCCGGACTCGAATTAAGAAATTCACCGCGAGTACCAAAATATGAAGATTTTTAGGTCCAGATTAAGCAAAACACTAAAACTTCGCTGCAAGACCGATCGCCAGTGACTATAGAAAAAGCTAAGGATCGAAGAACCTAAAGGAATTTGGGGACGGCCCGGTCAACACGGTCGATGTTGAACTTATTGAAGAGAAACACAAAAAACCCTCCCTATTTCCTTGAAGAGGACACCTTAGTTCATGACATCTATCACGCCACAGAGGATCAGCATCCGACGGTGAGAACCGAGAGGCTGAGTTTCCCAAACAACAACAAAAAACAAAAAATGCAATGTCCAAGCCGAAACAGTTCTGGATGAAGGCAGCAGGTGACAACAAGTCGATAGGCCCTTAGAAGTTCAAGCGACGGACGTAAACATTCGCGATCACAGCACTAGTTTGACTCCTTCGGGAAGCCGGCATGTTAGCGGGGAGATTCGGGCCAAAGGACTTGTTTGCCGTAATACCGAAAAAATCTAGATCACGCTGGAACAACACCACAAGCGTCTGGGCTTTTCGTCAGAGCAAACCCCATCAATTGTGACCTATCTTCAGCGGCTTCCGCTTAAGAAATGTCAAGCGATAGCCAGATGAGGCCTCAAGACATCGATGACCACCCTCGAGCGCAAAAGGTGAACTGGGACCCACGGTGGGCACACGATCGACGGTGAGATAATCTTCCGCCAAGTGCTTATGCTGCGGCAGAGCAGTCGTCCTAGGGGTCACTGACTACTAGTAGCGTAGCCGGGATGCAACTACAGCCGGCAGGTGCAGCTTTTCTACAGGCCCAATCGAAGAACGCAGAGCAGGACCAGCGATCTCACGAAATGGCGAAGCGTTTACAACCAACGTAAATTCGGTCTCATGATAGGTTCAGCAAGGAATGTCATAGGAAGTTACTTCGTCATATGGTGAAGATGCTGGGGAGGGGCGCCTACGAACCTGGTAAGCGATTTACCGACATACTTCGACGCGGCGATGGAAAAACTTCTTCAAGGTCGCCAAGTAACCAGACATACCTCAATGAAGGACGGCTGAGTGGAGACAAGGGACGCAAACACAAAATGATCCCAGTCCAAGTGTGCAAGCCTTAAGACATCACACGATGTCGAAATGGAGTCGGTCGGCTCATGCGGGTACGACCCGGATGAACTGGATCTTGAGGAAGCACCGGCAAGAATGGCTAATGCCACACTGGGGCAGGCACTAAACGTGGTTCCACGCATCAAGCTCTCGTTGATCTCAGATCTCAAGGAGCTAGATAGGAGGTATCAAAACGACGAACGAGTACGCAGCAGGGCGACTACCATAAAGACTGCATTTATGAAGACCAAGCACCAGGCGGAGAAAAATGGCTTGCCCTTTGGAGGACTGGTGACCGGACCAGCGCATACTGGTACCCTTAACTAGGTTGCTCCGTTCGAGGGAATTAGAAGGACCTACTACAAAATTCCAGATGCAGTTTTGCGGTTGGGGAGTACCAGTCCCCCGCCAGTATTACCATTTCGAGAAGAGGTCGGATGAATCCCAGATAGACTTTATTCGTCTGAATGTGATTGGACTCAGGGCAAAGTTGATAAATTAATGATAGACCGCCTAAGATTCAATAAGAACTTGTCGAACACTATATCGAGACTTTGGACGACCTGGATCAAGCGGACCAGTCGACCATGCTACGTCTGGTGGAAGTGCAAAAACGGGAGGACGTGCCGAAAGCTCTTGAACGACGATGGCACGACGAAACAAGATGCTATTTGGATCAAGCAAGTTTTGTCAGGAGGCTTTAATGCACCTGACCGACCAATAGAGATCAACCGCCGCTCCAAGCATGATGTTCGAGCGAAACTAGAAGAATCAATCTCAGAAGAATCAATCTCAGAAGAATCCAGCATGAAAACCTCGTACAACTAAAGGAACCATATTCTAGTTTATATGATGGAAGCGGAAGCGGTTAAGGACCCAGGTGCGCGTTCGAGAGGCACCGACCTACCAGGGAGGTCGACCAGCATCGACACCATGCAGAAGACTCGGGACATCGCACTTCGTCGGCCACTCTTTACACGAAATGTGCTCACTGTGCGTCCAAAAAGCCTAGAGACTCGGGATGTTAGAAGCGAATGACCTCTGGCCGTTAAGGAAAGAAATGTCCCCCATCGGACCGCTGTTTGTTCTTGTGCCGAGGTTGTGGAGAGACCCATGATATCAGAGAGTTTTAAGTGGAGAGCTTAACAACTTGATAAGTCAATGGTACAACCCAACCATGTGTTAGCAAGTGATGTTGCAGCGATGTGTGTAAGTTGCATATTTCATATTAGGAGTAGTTGTCTATTTGTAGGTTTGGTTTAGTGTGTGACTTGCGCCATTCGAGTTTAAAGAAGGAGGGAAGACACCTTGATGATTGAATAAATTGTCGTGGAGAGAATCGGATCAAGACATCGGGTTGGCTCAGTCGTCTGGTTAGGGGGATATCACGCGGCTGATTGCGGGTTCGAGTCCAAACGTGGTAAAGTTAATTGTGACTGATACTCACGACGGGGTGTTTGGGGTTCACCAGAGTTTCGACCCTCCCGAAGCTACGTCCCCCACTCCACGCAAGACTACCATTTTGGATAAGACGTAGCAGAGTTTTTACTGCAGATATCTTACAAGAAGTAATTACTCAAGGGTAGGACTAAAAGTCAAGGAGGAGAAAGGACATGTAGCGTTAGTGGCTGAGAGCCATCGGCTTTTGAGAGCCATTGGTTTCGAATCGCGAAACCTATAGAAATACAACTCACTTTTCAATAAGCAATCCCGGTGAAAAGCCGTCTTCGTTTTTCAAAGAACGCTCACTACTACCTTCCCTCTCAACACCATGCACACCTGAATGTTGCTGGAGGAGACTAAGAAGTTGATAAATTAGAACGCTCACCAGGTTTTCCTTTGGTAATAGCCGAGCGTTCTAATTTTTGTGTCTTCACGAATGTGCAAAGGCAGCCAAAGGATGAGATGGATACACCAGCTACGACGATTGAAAATATATCGAAGATGGTAAACTATCCTATGGTCCATGTCGCTTCCCTTGATGATCGTAATGGCTTTGCTCGAGAAAATCAGTGATGCGGTTAGAATTATTACCGGGCGAATCCAGGGGCTCCTGGTAATACCATACTTCTACGAAGTGATTTAGGCAAGATGAAGCCTCTGCAAAAGTCAAAAATAATCGCGCAAACTTGTTGTTTAATACTGGAGCCGAAATTTCAATCCTAGCTGCCGCTTATGCTCGTAGGGTAGGCTGACAATTTGACGAAAGTAAATACGACAAGAGTGTATTGGCATTGGGGAATCCATCTATACTATGGAAGGCCACACTCGCATCAAGATCAGTCAAAATGGAAATATGGTGTACATTTTAATTTGTAGGTGGCCCCTATGGGAGCCAAGACGTCATCTTGGGCAATGAGTTAATGGTCGCAGCCGTTATTCGGTTAGACCTGGCGAACGGAACAATCTGTCTCGGTGATAAACTTCGAGTGCAATTATCCGGCCGATGTCAATTTATGAAACCCGAGGGTCAGACGTTGGTTCAGTATGCGCAGATACATGTTGGAGGGTATATGGAAATATCTCTACAAAATGACGACCTCGGAACAGTTGAAAATGTGGTTCACGAGAGGGAAAAGGTGGATCACAACAATGATCTAAGAGGTGTGACGTCGACAAATTCTGAAGTTAGTCAACCTTAGCTTCGGTACCTCAATATCGCACGAAGAATCAAGGTAGTTAGGTGGTTAAAGAAGGAACAAGTACCAAAAGAACAAGGATTTGTCTTGGTGGTCTCTCGAAGGTATGCTGAGTCGATAAATCTGGCATATGAAGCCGCCGCTGATCAAGTTGACCAACATGTAGACCTGACTGACTATGATGAGAGCCGATAATGGAACGAACACAGTACAAGACCCTTTCAGGCATTTTACAGCGACCACGGATCCCAGCAACAGCGGTGCACATGTCGATTGATAGATGTCCGAGGAGAAAAAATATTTTCGTGCGAAGAACAAACGCATCGACGGGAAGAGAACTCTTAAAAAAGATTATATCCGAGGATATCCAGCCTGCAAGACTCCGCAACACGGGACTCGGTCCTATGAGATTTCGCGCTATGAAACACCGTGCTTTGGGACTCTGCTGTGGTGTAAGAATTTTTTGACTTCATATTTTCTACTATCAGTTGATTATAGAGGCTGAAACTCCACGAGACAGAGTGATGGACCCGACACGAAGGGCACGACAAGCGAGTCTCGACGAGTTCAGAATCGACGATTCAACGATTAACGATATAAAATTTGTCGAGTGAGCCTTACCGAGTTAGGGCTTGTCGAGTGGAGGCTTGTCGAGATAAGGCCCCACGTGTTAAAGCTCGTCGAATCAAGGTTATTAAAGTTAAGGCTCGTCGACTCAAGTCTCGTGGATTGTGCTAGAAGATCAGCATTTCTTATTACTAGGTTTTGTTATAAGTGAAATGGGTGGATGAAAGGGAGCCACACGGTAGTCTCCTTCTTGTAGAAAAAGAGATAGCTTAGTACAGAGCAAAATTCTCCAAGTTGTAGTAAAGGGTATGCTCTTCCGATGAGTCCCTGCATGGGTTGTATTATGCCTGCCGTCGAACCTCGAGAGTCATAGGTTGTAGAGGTTCGAACGGAAGCGTTAAGAATTCAAGCTGGCCCGGGTGGACAATATTGACTTTTAGCAAAAGAAAGCGCCTTATTGACGACGACCCGGTCATCCGAATAGATGGTACCGCTAAAGCCTTGTCGATAAAAGAGCCGTTCAACACAATATATGTTACCGCTAAATACTATTCAAGTGACCAGACGGTCAACTCAATAAATGGTACCGCTAAAGCCTCGTTGAACGACAAGCCGGTCAGCCCAATAGGTTATACCGCGAAATCATCTTGAGCGACAAGCGCTCAACCCAATAGATGGTACCGCGAAAGCCTTGTCGATTGACGAGCCAGTAAATTTCAGTAAAAGACACCAAACAAGACTTGTTTGGGTGACGAGCCGGTAGGCCTCAGCCGAGGGAAGCGTATTTTTATTCGGGCGTATAATACGCCCGGTGACCTGTAAAAGCGCGTAAAGTGTTTGCGTCCACCCATTGGTGTGAGGTCGCAGGAATGTGAGGTTTAGAAAATGCTGAGATCAGGCAGTCTTCTGGAAGAAAAATTTGCGAGGAATCAATTAGACGGAAGGCACAACTGAACTCGAAGGGGCAAGCCGCGAAGGGATTTTGACCTAACGTACTAGATCATTTTGCCGACCTAACTTGGTGATAGTCGTGTAAGAGCTCTAAGGTTGTATTTGATACAGATCTGAAAAACTACTCACGCAGGAGGCCGAACTGGATGAAGTAACACAGGCAGATGACCAGGTGTTCACTTTTGAGAGTGTAGTTCTCTGGGCTGCTGAAATAAATCAAGGATGAAAAATCATACCGAAGTTGTACCCCTCACTCGATATTATTGAGCTGAAGGACATACAGATTCTTGATCCGGATTCAATACTCCAGAAGGGGTGGACGTGCTGCGATAGTTAATATGAAAAAAACGACATCTGTTGACGAGGAGAGGTAACGCCCTATCACCAGCTGCCCGAGGGGCTATATGTGATATCGATGTGGTAAATGCGAAGCCGATATCGCAGCGTGTGCGGAAATCGGCCCCTCGATTCAAGAAAAAGTCGGCCGAGCTGATCAAGGGACTGCTATCAGCAAAGATTATCCTACTCTCCACCTCTCTATGCTTTAGCCCAATCGTGATTGTCATAAAGAATAATGTGGTAGATTCAGGTTGTACATCAAAAATCGGTTGGTGAATGACCTATTCCAACTCATGGTCGACCCTATGCCTCTGATTTATGAAAAAATTGGAAGACCTGGATCAGACATTGTAGTATTGTTCCCTAGACATGGCAAGTGGTTTCCGGGTTGCCGGCATGACTGAAAGGACGAGACTATTATC
The DNA here is from genome assembly GCA_000173235.2 of Hyaloperonospora arabidopsidis Emoy2. NCBI lineage: Eukaryota > Oomycota > Peronosporomycetes > Peronosporales > Peronosporaceae > Hyaloperonospora > Hyaloperonospora arabidopsidis. Next base: position 28,910 of record ABWE02002726.1, read on the forward strand.
CGGCTTTTGTAGTCATCTGGCATGGAAGAACAGTTGATATGCCTTCCACTTTTTCACCAGGTGGCCATCTGATAAACGTCATGGAGCTCCCACAAGCGTATGGGTGTGTTATGAGTGAGTGCCATAGCCTTACGTCTAGTTTGGCCGTTAGTAGGACTACACAAGATTGCAAGGTGACTAACTTTCATACTGTGGAAAAAGATTTCGGCGACTGCGTAGAGACGCAGGGGGCGCCGAAGGCCCACTACTCGAATGAATTGAGTGGACCAGGGT
>ABWE02002727.1:0-29172 GCA_000173235.2 Hyaloperonospora arabidopsidis Emoy2
GTCCCATTCTTCTCCTTGACGCTAGGCGTGCTCATTCGTCAGCACCCTCACCACGTCCTGGGTACGAAGCTGGGCACTGCTCATTTTCCATGTTGAGTACCACATTTTCGTAGCTCTTTGGGAGACGAAGCAGCAGACAGATTGCAACGTCTTCGTCCTCCGTCTTCGCACCGATGCCGCTAAGCTTGGCGGCGATGTTGAGGACCTCGTTGCAGTGATGCATGACGTTCGCGCCTTCAGCCATCTTTGTGCTGGAAAGCTGTCGCTTGAGGTAGATGCGTCCTGCCTTCTGCGACCCACCGTAGAGCGTCTTCAGGCGTGACCACGCGACCCACGCTTCCTCGCAGTTGTCAAGCACATAGTGATAATCCGCACCCATGTGTAGCAACATCATTCCAAACGCGATGTTGCTCGTCTTGACGTACTCATCGGACGCTCGCGTGTCGGTGAAGGTCGGAGTCGTTTCACGGTTCACGACATACCAGACGGACTTCGTCAGAAACATGCCGCGCATGTACCGACTCCAAGTCGCATAGTTGTCCCCATCGAACTTATCGATGGAGACGTTGGAGGATGCGTTGGTGGTGGACGACATGGCGCTTGGTCTCATAACCTGTTACAAGGTGAGGGCGAAGCGAAGCGAAGGGAGAGGAGAGATCGAAAGGGGAGACGAAGAGACCAGAGGGAGCAGAGCGGAAGACACTTGCCCACAAGTTGGAAGAATCGAAAGTGATTGATTATCGGGGCTTACTACTTACTATATGATTTATATGTGGTGTACATATAAATCATGTGAAGCGTCTCATCATCCTACGCGTCTAATCAACTATGGTAATTACCGTATGAACTACGTCGTAAATACTAAGCTGAGCAGGCGGTTCGGATTGAACCGGTCACGGTTACCAATACTGGTAGAAAACCGATGACCGTCAACAATCTGGTTCATCATCAGTGAAGACATCGATCAACTTCGGCGATCCCGCCGTGGTCGATTCGGATTTCACGCCGATTTTCAAATACCCATACAGAGCGTTATCGATCGAACGTTGGTAAATCTGTGGATCATTTTTCAACCCGAAAGGCAACCTTAACCACTCAAACAACCCTGATGGTGTGATAAACGCGAAAGTCGCCCTTGCTCTTTCCGTCATCTCCACCACCCAAAAACCGCTCCCCATGTCCAGAGAGAAGTACCACATAGCTTTATCCATGTCTTGCAATAGTTCGCTGATCAGTGGCATCGGATACACCATCAACCTAGTCAGCTGGTTCACCCACCTGTAATCAATACACAGCCTTATATCTTTATTGTGGGTTGACGGTTAAGGTACTATTATTAGTTACCATGGAAACCGTAAACCTGTCCAAGTCGATCCCGCGTAATTACGGTGAGTTCTTACCAATGATTAGACGCATAGGATGATTGGATGACCCACATGATTTATGATTTATATGTGCACAACATATAAATCAGGACAAGGACAAATCAGGTAGCTTAAACCAACCCACAAATAAATTCACTTCCAGATATTCCTTCTCCTTCGTAAGTCGTCTTCACTTCGCAGTGCAGACTTCTTTCGTGTTCTTCAAGCTTCGATTCTCTCACCCAGTGCTCGGTACCTTTCATCACGTTATGACCCCAAGCACGATGTCCTCTGCTCAAGATTTCGCCACCAAGATCTCCATCGACAAATTTGATGGGGACAACTACGCGACGTGGAGCCGCTACATGCGTGGCGTGCTCCTGACGAAGTCAACGTGGCACGTGGTCAACCGGGAGACCACCCCCACCTTCGCCGATCCTCGCGCCAGTGACGAGTACGTCAAGACGAACAACATTGCGTTCGGCTTGATGCTGCTGCACATGAGCGCGGATTACCATCATGTGGTTGATGAGTGCAAAGAAGCGTGGGTTGCGTGGGCGCGCTTGAAGGCACTCTACAGTGGCTCGCAGAAGGCTGGCCGTATTTACCTCAAGCGACAGCTCTTCAGCATGGAGATGACGGAAGGCGCGAACTTCTTGCATCACTGCAATGAAGTTCTCAACATCAGCGCCAAGCTCAGCAGCATCGGGGCTAAGATGGAGGACGAAGACGTGGCGATCTGCTTGTTGCGCAGTCTCCCCAAGAGCTACGAGAACGTTGTTCTCAACTTGGAGATGAGCAGCGCGGAACTGCGATCGCAAGACGTTGTGAAAGTGCTAACGAATGAGCATATCAAGAGACAAGGAAACAAGACGACATCGGTGAAGACTGAAGAAGCGATCAAGGCCTTCAGCACCGAGCGTGAATTCCGTCAGTGCACGTTCTGCGGAAAATTGGGGCACACGGTGGAAAAGTGCTGGACCAAGCAGAAGGAAGACAACCGGGGAGCTCGACGCGGCGGCAACAATACTCGTGAACGCGGAGCAAATCAAGTCCAATGGAAAGGCTACAACGGCAACAACTACGACTATGATCGAGTAGCGTTTGCCGTTTCGCTGGAATGCGGACTTTCGACGGGCAAGGGAAAGTCCGGAATGTAGGCAGTCGACAGTGGTGCAACGCACCATATCTGCTATGACAAGTCCAAGTTTGAAGTTCTGGACGAGCGCAATGAAGGCGAAGTGCTGGTTGCAGACGGGAACAAGGCGGCAATCAATGGAGTTGGGACTATCGTCGAAAAGATAGTCTTGTCCAACGGTGAAGAGCGCGAAGTTGAGATCAAGAACGCGCTTTACGTTCCAAGCATGAACAAGAACCTATTGTCGATACCCCAGATCAACAAAAGCGGCAAATTCCAAGTGTTGTTTGATGGGGATGAGATGAAGATTTCGCGCTAAGACTCCAAGCAAGTGGTGGCGATGGCGGATCTTATGGATGGACTCTACTGGCTTCGCATATCGCAACGATATGCGAATGCTGTATCGCAACCGAAATTTGAAGACCTCCAGGCGCGAATGGGCCACGCACCAGCTGATGTCTTGTGCAAAATGATCTCCAAGGGCATGATCACGGACGTCAAGATGCCATTGAAGCTTGATGGGTCAAGCGTGTGTCGCGGTTGTCAAGAAGGAAAGATGGTGCAACGGCCATTTCCAAGCAACCCACACAAGCGCCACTATGACCCGTTTGAGCTCCTGCACGTCGACACTAGTGGACCAATGGAAGTCGACTCGCTGGGTGGAAGCAAGTACTTGCTGCTGATCGTCGATGAAGGCAGTGGATGTATGAAGGGTTTCAGTCTGCGCGCCAAATCCGACAGCGAAGAGTGCATCAAGAAGTACATCGCTGCGGTGCAGACGCAGTTTGAATACAAGGTCAAGTTCATTCGACACGACGGTGCACGGGAATTCGCGACAGCTTCGCTCAAGGCATTCTACGACGATCAAGGCATCGAGAAGCAAGTCACCCTTCCGTATGCGCACCAGACCAATGGTACAGCGTAACGGGCGATTCGAACTATCGTGACGATCGGCCGCAGCATGCTTCACCATGCCAAGATGGATAAGTGTTTTCGGGCCGAAGCAGCAATGACGGCGATCTACATCAAGAATCATCTACCCTCACTTAAGTGCCAAGATAAAACTCCGTTCGAGATCGTCAACGGATTTCGTCCAAGTGTGAAGCACATGCGAGTGTTCGGCTGCCAAGTATTTATGCTGACCGCCAAGGAAAAGCGGTCGAAATGGGATCCGAAGGCTCGTGAAGGACTGTTCATGGGGTACGAAGAAGTGTCGAAGGCATACCGCATTTACGACATTGAAGCGAATCGAGTGATGATAGCGCGTGATGTCACCTTCAACGAGTCCGTGTTCGCGTTTTCACCGAAGCTGCCACAAGAAAGTGTGGATGACACTGCACTGGATTTTGACTCGATGAGCATCAGTGATGAGCCTCACCCCATGCAGTTCAAGCAAACTGGAAAACGCATGGATCGTTCAAATAATCAAGAACAAGTTTCTCAACGGACTCTTCCTGCTCGTCACGGAGCCGGACTGGAAGAAGCAAGTGCGCTGGAGGACCTTGAGTCGCGCCAAGCAAAACGGCGATCAAGCACTCGAACCAACTTTGACGAAGAACGGAAAGGCAGCGATGAAGATGATGATGATGCCACACCTCAAGCCTTTTGCCGAGCGAGTGCCAACACAGTTGAAAGATCTGCAGACTTGTCCAAGCCGACAACGTTTAAAGATGCTGTTGGAGGCCAGGATCAAGTGCATTGGCGTAAGGCGATTTGTGCTGAGTTGGACTCGATGAAACTTCGCGGCGTGTTTCGAGCGACAAAGCTGCCAGCTGGACAACACACCATCGGCACTAAGTGGGTGTTCAAGATCAAGCGCAAGGATGATGGATCGATCGAGAAGTACAAGGCGCGACTCGTGACAAAAGGATTCAAGCAGAAGCAGGGCATCGACTACACGGAGACGTTCTCGCCAGTGGTCAAGTACGTGACGCTGCGTATGGTGATCGCAATCACGAAATTACTTCGACTGGTCACTGGGCCAACTGGACGTAGTGACAGCCTTTCTGTATGGAGAGATGAAAGAAAAGGTGTTCTGCGCGATCCCAGAAGGTGTCGATATTGATAAAGACTTTGATTGCTTCGAATTGGTGAAGGCGATCTACGGACTGAAGCAAGCATCGCGGGTATGGAACGATACATTTCATGAGTTCGTCTGCTCGATTGGATTTCAAGCGTCCAACTTCGACCCATGCCTCTATCTCAAGGTTGCAAGCGGACAATGCGTGCTTTTGCTGGTCTACGTCGATGACGTGTTGGTGACGGGCAGTTCGACTGAGATTATTGCGCGCACCAAGAGTGACTTGAAGATGCGTTTCGAGATGACTGACAGCGGCAAGTGCGCGTTCGTATTGGGCATCGAGCTGGTGGACAACATCTACGGCAGCGTGACAATGTGCCAGCGACGATACGTGGACGATGTTCTGAAGCGTTTTGGCATGAGTGACTGCAAGTCCGTCATCAGCCCAACGGACATCAGTCCTCGGCTCACACCAGGCGACGCAGCAACCAAGATCAACGCTCCGTTTCTTGAGGCAGTACGTGCTTTAATGCATCTAATGACCGCGACAAGACCGGACATTGCTTTTGCTGTGGGCTACGTTTCGCGCTTCATGGAGAACCCCCAAGTCGAGCATTGGATGGCGGTCAAGCGGATTTTTCGTTATCTACAATGAACCAAGTCACACGGCATTTGCTTTAAGCCCGACAACAAGGTGGACTTCTGCGGCTACTCGGATCCAGACTGGGCCGGTGATCATGAAGACCGCAAGTCGACTTCAGGATATGCGTTTATCCTAATGGGTGCTCCGATAAGCTGGGGAAGCAAAAAGCAATCAAGTGTGTCGCTATCGACAAGCGAAGCGGAGTACGTCGCGCTAAGTCTGGCGATTCAAGAAGGCAAGTGGGTGCATCGCTTACTATGCGAAATTCTGGATGCCGCAGAGGACAAGTCCGGACCCGAGCTCAAGATCATGGAAGACAATCAGTCGTGCATCAAGATAACGAAGAATCTGGTGAACCATGGTCGAGAGAAGCATATTGACATCAAGTATATTGAGGGTTACCGGTACAATCCAAACTTCAAGGGTGCGTTCTTACGGGATAGTTGTTACGACGGTAATTACCTCAGAGTTGATTGGAGGAGTAGATTGATTGGAAGATCTACTGGATTTATAGGCGGTTACATATAAATCAGGCGTGAACAGTCGCACCTGATTTATATGTCGACCACATATAAATCAGGGTGCAGGTAGAATAAGCTCCGATAAATCAATCACTTTCGAATCTTCCAACTTGTGGGCAAGTGTCTTCCGCTCTGCTCCCTCAGGTCTCTTCGTCTCCCCTTTCGGTCTCTCCGCTCCCTTCGCTTCGCTTCGCCCTCACCTTGTGACAGAAGGCATTGAACAGCAGACTACGGTGCCATACGCACATCAAACCAACGGCACAGCAGAGCGCGCCATTAGGACTATCGTCACGATCGGCCGCAGCATGCTCCATCATACCAAGCTGGACAAGTGTTTCTGGGCTGAAGCAGCGATGACGGCCATCTACGTCAAGAATCGACTGCCGTCACCTAAGGTCGTACACAAGACCCCGTTTGAGATCGTCTACAACTTGAAGCCAAGCGTCAAGCACATGCGAGTATTCGGGTGTCAGACGTACATACTGATGCCAAAGGAGAATCGACTCAAGTGGGATCCAAAGGCTCGCGCTGGCATCTTTTTGGGTTACGAAGAAGTGTCTAAGGCGTATCGAGTTTATGACATCGAGGCGGGGCAGGTGGTTGTCAGTCGCGATGTCAACTTTGATGAGTCCACCTTTGGACTTCCGTCGCCGATCACCAATGAAGATGCCGATTACCTGGACTTCGAATTACCTGACCTCAATGATGAAGAGCCGCGTCAGGTGGAGTACAAGCAAACAGGCAAGCGCAAGAGACGCCTCAATGATAAAGATACAGCTGCTCCACGACCGCGTGCAGTGCGTCAACGGCCTGGACTAGAAGAGTCAAACGCGCCGGACAGCAACTCGTCACGCCAAGCAGAAGACGAAGAAACGAAGGATTCTGATGAATCAACTCCGCCTGTGTTTTGGCGTGCGAATGCCGTTGAAACAGCAGCGGATTTATCGGAGCCGTCAACATTTGAGGCAGCAGTGAGCGGCCCTGACCAAAAGTCCCTCTAAGAAGTCCACACGGGTGCACTGGCGAAAAGCCATTCATGCGGAGCTCGAGTCAATGCGACTTCGCGGTGTGTTTCGTGCAGCCAAGCTGCCTAACGGACAACGCGCCATTGGTACGAAGTGGGTCTTCAAGATCAAGCGTAAAGCGGATGGATCTATCGAGAAGTACAAGGCGCGCCTCGTTGCCAAAGGGTTCAAACAGAAGTATGGCATCGACTACACGGAAACGTTCTCGCCTGTGGTCAAGTATGTGACGCTACGCATGATCATTGCAATTGCCAAGCACTTTGGATGGACCCTCAACCAGCTTGATGTGGTGACGGCTTTCCTGTATGGTGTCATGAAGGAACAAGTGTTCTGTGTGATTCCTGAAGGTGTTGAACTTGATAGTGCGTTCGACTGCCTGGAATTGGTGAAGGCAATTTACGGCCTCAAGCAAGCGTCGCGCGTGTGGAACGATACGTTCGACGAGTTTGTGTGCTCCTTTGGATTTCAAGTGTCGGGCTTCGACCCATGTCTCTACATCAAGATCGTGGAAGACCAATGTGTACTGGTGCTGGTGTATGTCGATGATGTGCTGGTGACCGGAAGCTCGCTCGAGCTGATTGCACGCACCAAGGCCGACCTGAAGACACGCTTCGAGATGACCGACAGTGGCAAGTGTGCATTCGTTCTTGGAATTGAACTTTTGGATGGCGCAGACGGAAGCGTGACGATGTGTCAGCGCAGATATGTGGATGACATCCTCAAGCGTTTCGGCATGGAGGATTGCAAGGCTGTGTCAAGTCCAGTAGACATGAGCTCTCGACTTGTTTCGAGCGACGCAGCTACCAAGGTAGATGCCCCGTTTCGCGAAGCAGTTGGTGCTTTGATGCATCTGACTACTGCGACGCGCCCAGACATCGCGTATGCCGTGGGCTATGTGTCGAGATTCATGGAGAACCCACGAGAAGATCACTGGATTGCGGTCAAGCGCATTTTGCGCTATTTACAAGGCACCAAAACGCATGGAATCAACTACAAGCCGAGTGGCAAGATCGACTTTCGTGGATATTCGGACGCAGACTGGGTCGGTGACCTCGCCGACCGCAAGTCGACTTCGGGCTATGTATTCATGCTATTGGGTGCACCAGTGAGTTGGGGAAGCAAGAAACAGCCAAGTGTTTCGTTGTCGACGAGTGAAGCAGAGTACATTGCACTCAGTCTGGCGATCCAAGAGAGCAAGTGGATCCATCGCTTGCTGTGTGAGATCATGAAAGCTGCTAACGAGGACAGACCCGAGCTCGTGATCCGTGAAGACAACCAGTCGTGCATCAAGATGACGAAGAACCCTGTCAACCACGGCCGCGCCAAGCATATTGATATCAAGTATCGTCACATCCGTGATGAGGTCAAGCGCGGCGAAGTGAAGCTCGAGTACTGCGAGACTACGGTGATGTTAGCGGACATCATGACGAAGGGACTTCACGGACCACGCCACAAGGACCTAACGGCGGCTCTCGGCATCCACGCGTGTTCGGATTGAGGGGGCGTATTGAGGGTTACGGTACAATCCGAACTTCAAGGGTGCGTTCTTACGGGATAGTTGTTACGACGGTAATTACCTCAGAGTTGATTGGAGGAGTAGATTGATTGGAAGATCTACTGGATTTATAGGCGGTTGCATATAAATCAGGCGTGAACAGTCGCACCTGATTTATATGTCGACCACATATAAATCAGGGTGCAGGTAGAATAAGCTCCGATGAATCAATCACTTTCGAATCTTCCAACTTGTGGGCAAGTGTCTTCCGCTCTGCTCCCTCAGGTCTCTTCGTCTCCCCTTTCGGTCTCTCCGCTCCCTTCGCTTCGCTTCGCCCTCACCTTGTAACAATCCACAAAGCCAACGAATCTTATTGAGGGTTACCGGTACAATCCGAACTTCAAGGGTGAGACAGGGGTATTGCACTGACATCCTATGCAGTCGCGGATTACAATTGCGCTCACTGCAAATGCTGATGGCTCTGACAAGCTGCAGCCTTTTTATCGGGAAAGCCAAGAAGCCCCGCTGCTTTGACAAGAAATCAGGTCAAGCACATGGATTTCTCTATCGCAACAACACTAAGGCTTGGATTACGGTCGTGTTCTTCCAGGAATGGCTTGCAAATCTAGACAAAACAAGGAAGGTGCGTAGCCATTTAAATTCGAAAACTTATTATTCTAATATTGTATTGTTTCCAAATCAAAAGTAGAAAAATCCTTCTATTGATTGATAATGCTCCGTCGCATATGACGAATGACCTTGCGTTAACTAACGTCAAGGTCCAGCTGCTTCCACCACGTACGACCTCCATGATTCAGCCGATGGATGCTGGTGTCATCACAGCGTTCAAGCGGCGGTATCACCGTTACAATCTGCAGAATGTGATCGACTGTGAAGAGCGTAGGGAGGGTTTTAACATCTACAAAGTCGACCAACTTACTGCCATGCGCTGGTCGGTGGCTACCTGGAACGAGATTTCAAGCACTACTATTGCCAACTGCTTCAGCCACACGGGGCTTTTTTCTACTGAATCGGTCATTTCAAGTGCAGTGAAGGTGGAAAGAGTAAAGATGGCGCAACGGAGGGCTAGGAGGAAGAAAGTGAGCTGGAGCAAGAGCCGATAGCACAGCTCAAGAAGCTGCGTGTCTGAGATCCCATGAAGATTTCGGAGCTTCTCGATACCATCGAAGAGGATGAGACTGCTCAGACTGAGCTAACCGACAACGAGATTCTAAAAGAGGTTTTGGAGGCAGATGATGCTGAGGAAACAGTGAAGATGCGGCACTTGTCGCAGAAAAATTTACCAGAACCGAAAAGATTAACCTCCTTCGTGATGCGTGCTCCCTGCTCGACGTATCCCAGGAAAGTCACCAAGCTGCTTATAAAGTCCTTCGCAACATCCAGCTTGATCTTCGCAACACTCCCACCACCCAAACCACCCTCGACATTTGGTTCAAGTAGTTTTTCTCTTCTATAATACGAAAACAAGTGCTCATTTTTAAAGTTATATTGCCCTATTTGATTATAACTTAAAACTTATAACTTTGCGGCCATAGAACGAGGTCCGTGGACGCGGAAATCGATAACCTACAAGAGGTTATAACTTATCGGGAGAAAACTTATCGGAGGGGAAGACTGTATTTGTTATTTTAAACTTATTATTATTAAATATTTCATATATTAATCAAAGCGAATTTGGTCATGGCTCAGAATAAATAGAATAATTCTTTTAAAAGTTTTAGAAATCTTGAAGGTAACGTAGTATTTCATATGATGTTAACAAACAACAGAATTTGAAAACAAATATTACTTAATATCGGCGTTATGTTTGCGAAAAATGCGTTAAATTCTAAGTAAAAAAACAAACGAAATTTCGTGAGTAATGACGAAATGAAAATGAACTATAGGGTTGTAAAAATATCAAAAATTTGTCTCAGTACCATGTGGCCTGATCATTCTTTCAAACTAGCTGAAGATAATAGTCTTGGTAGTCATCTTCGTTTGTTGAAATTGCTACAAAATAGTTTTGGACCATCATCCATTGTTGACATCCTCGACATACACTTGTCCCATTTGACTTGGATGGGATTTTTGCGCTCTTGATCATGTTGCTGGTCCATCATGCAAACCACTTTGACTAGAGCACGAACAATTTGCGCATATAGATCAACTGTATTGCCGTGTGATGCTGCATTTGCTGATCGCTGCATTGTGCGAATCCAGTAGAGTCCATTCACGATATCCACAGCTGCCAACACTTGTTATGAATCCTTTCGAAAAATTACATCGTATCCCTGTTGAATACCCATCTGAAACTTGCCATTCTTGTCAACCTGTGGCACGGAAACGATTTTTGCTAATGTTGGACACATATAGAGCGTTTTTGACCTCCATCTCACGCTCGCCCCCGTTTGGCAAATCACCTTTTCAACGATGGTAACCACACCTTTTATGTCCGCCTTGTTGCCACCAGCTACCACAATTTAGCCAAGGTTGCCTTCGACCAAGCTTGCAAACTTAAAGTTTTTGTGGCAGATGTGATCTCGTGTCACCTCTGCCAACGGCCCCCATTCCTGATACCTCCTTGTTCGCCGAAGCTCGACGTTCTTACGAAGCCTCAAACGTTACCTGATTGTATCTTAGCCATAATGTCTCCACTGGAATTGTTTTACCCGCGTCCGCGACCATTTCTGCCGCGTCGGGCTCCACGACTAGCCCAGCAACGTCTGTCGTGCGCCCCTCCTTGCCGCAATACGTACATTTGTAAGAATCGTGCTCATTACTGAATGCCTTTGTTGCGTCTTCAGTCTTTACTGTTGTCGTTGCCTTTATCTTCTCGCCTTGTTGCTTGGTTTGTTCATTCGTCAGTACCTTGACCACATCTCGCGTGCGCAGCTTACATTGATCATACTCAAGTAAGAACCACGTTCTCGAAAAACTTCGGAAGACTAAGCAGCAAGCAGATGGCAATGTCTTCATCCTCCATCTTGACACCGATACTGGTAGGCTTGGCGCCGATGTTCAGGACTTTATTGCAGTACTGCAAGACGTTGCCGCCTTCCGCCATCCTGATGCTGAATAGGTGCCGCTTCAGGTAGATGCGTCCCGCCTTCTGTGAACCACCATACAGAGTCTTCAAGCGGTCCCACGCGACCTAAGCTTCTTCACTGTCATAGACAGTGTGATGGTAGTCAGCTTCGATGAGAAGTAGCTTCTATCCAAATCAAAATGCTGCTTGTCTTGATGTACTCATCACGCGCCAGTGAGTCAAAGATTGGACCTGTTTCGCGGTTGACGACGGGCCAGGTTGACTTCGTCAAGAACGTGCCATGCATGTATCTACACCAACTTGCATAGCTGTCTCCATCTAAATAATCAATTGATACCATGGTCAACAAGTTGCTTAAGGCACTTGAGATGATAACCTGTTACACTTTTGAGCGGGAAGTAAATAGAAACGGGAGTGAAGATACTGGAGAAAACAGAGCGAGGAACATCTGTTCAGTTGAGAGAAGATTCGAAAGTGATTGATTAATCGGAGCATATTCTACCCACACTATGACTTATACGTCCATATATGAATCATGCGTGACTGTTTACACCCTGATTTATAGGTTCCCGCCTATGAATCAGATAGATTTTCAATAAATTCGCTCATTTTAATAAGGCAAATGGAAAACGGCTAGGTTCATTTTTATTCGGCTAGGTCATTTGAGAGTTCTCCGGGGTTACTCAGAAGTACGCCCAAACTTTACCAGGAAAAGGTCCCGTATACCCAATTTACTATTATTCGTTACTCACCCTCTTGTGCAATGCTCAAAATAACTTCACAGTTTACTATTCTTGCCAACACGTGATGCATCATTACACAACTGATTATTATATAATGCATGGTATTAAAAGAAGATCTAGTAATATTTTAAATTATGCTCAAGGCGTTGTGTTGTTGTGGATAAATTTTGGCTGTGGCCACATACCGTGGCCTCCATAACTACCGAATAATACCCCAAGGAGAGAGATTTGGAGGTTTGAGGTGAATAAATGCATGCCGTGAGCTTGTAATTAGCCGTAAAACCGAAGTATGACCTCAAACAAACAGGTAATGACAACTTCTGCTTTCTTAGGTGTCAAGACAAGTTTGAGGTGCAAGAGGACGCAAAGGGTTGGTCTTGAGCCAACATTAGATCGAACTTCCGGGTTGTGACGACCTCAAGCGCAAATTTGGTCTCGTGCAAGGTAGTATGTATTAGTTTAGACTTTTCGTCGTGAAGAGTTTAGAGCGTTCCAGGCATGTCGATGTGATCCACTTGGTGCAATTGAACTTCAAACAGCACACACAGATACCATTAAAGTTAATGCGTACTCGAGCGCTCTTTGTCACCCAAAAGCACAACATACTACGAAGCAAACGTGTGAATTAACAGCGATATCGAAGCGACCTTATGCTCGTGCCATAGAAGTGTTGAAGCAAATGTGCAGTGTGTGAAGCCTCCTCTGTTTCTTGTTGCGAAGGAAGATGAGCTGCAGGAAGTGCGGTATAGTTGTCTGTGGTTAGTTCATTAAGGGTTTTCCATTGAGAATGGCAACTTTGCAGCAACGAATGGATGAGAGGAGGTGCGAAAACTGCGCATCTGCATGCACTCCAGTCGATTACAACTGCTTCAAAGCCGACGTCTGAACTCGTGCAATCAGCCCCCATGTTGGTAATATGGGGTCGCTTATGATGCTGGTCAGCATGCGACGTCGCGGGTAGGCGACGCCATAACAACCGGGAGGACGAAGTGTCGAAGGTATTTTTACAGTTCATGCACTGTGAAAAGATTTTGTGTCACCGCATGTCAATTATATTACATATGTCTGGATTCAGGTCGAGTTTGCCACACTCTTCTCGACATGGGATGCAAGGTGAACCGGGTATGGAGCTGTATTCGAGATCATAGCACCAGAACCAACAACGTAGCTACGGTCGGTCGTACAATCATTGCATAAGTCAGCGCTTGCATTCGTCCGACTTCCGACCCAGTCAGAGCTTTTCGCTGGATGAACCCGTCACAGACGTGGAGATCGCTACATTATGCATGTGCTGGGACTAGCTGCAGCAACCTTCGCCACCATTTTTTTTTGGCACATGAAATTTATCTACTGATGCTTCGCTAAGCTCTCTTCACGGCAGAAGCAGTAGTGACCTGCTTGTGGAGCTTAACAGCAACGGCAAGGGACAAGAATCGAGCAGCCGGAAACGACTGGAGCAATTACAGCGAGAACATAAAATGACTCGATCATAGATCTACTGCCGCATGCTTGGTGCGTTAACGTTTGCACTCCATCAAGCAAGCAAGCCGCGACGAGCGCGAGCTAGATATGCCAAATTTCGTGCATTAGGATCCGTCAAACAATTCTTGCACATACCACGCAACATTTGACGACAAGACGGTGCTCCCCCCCCGACGTTGGTCCGCACACATCTACGTTAGACGACTTCGATGGACCGCCCTTGATGGATGTGAGTGCTCTTAATACGACCGAATCAAGAATTTATATTGAGCTTGCTAGCATACGCTCACCCACAAGGTCCCAACGACACCTTAGCGTGGCTAGCGCGACTTTTTACATCCGCGCGAACGCAAATCCGAACATCGTTGTGAGCCCACAAGATTGGATTCTGTTTGCCATCTCAATCGATATTGATACCTTCGAGGATATATATACCCCACCTTGCCACAATTACGTCAATCCCTGAACATCAGAAGCATCGTGGCGGGCAGTACGGTAGCTTGAACGCGGAGATATCGCGACCAGGCTTCTATTGATTAGGGGTCTCCAAAAATCACCTTCAGAATAAAAATGGTTTTTTTGAAGATACAAAAACATGCTTTTGAACTACAGTTTCTTTTAACCATATACCTAGAAGAATGACACAGCCGGATAAAAATGAACCCAGCCGTTTATCGTTTGCCGTAATAACTCTGGTGTAAATTACCGTCGTTAGAACTATGCTGTATAAACTTATCCTTGTAGATCGGATTGTACAGTAATCTTCCAATACAGTGGTGACTGGTGCAGCCGCCCAAGCCTGTACATCCACATCATCTGATAGAATTGTACACTGTGTGGGAGAAGGGGTAGTGGGAGTCCATAAATGCAGCCAGACTCCAAAATATAGATATATTTAAATGTGGCCTGGCGCTGCAACGACGTTCGTGATCCGGATTGATTTAAGGGTCGTGGTAGACCTGTATGTGTGTATAATTGTGAACGCGCGTCAAAGACCAAGAAGATCTTTCGACTAGTCCCAATTCAAGTACTGGCCATACCGATGCGACATGGTTTGTATTGCATCGTCAAAGTAAATTGATAAAATGTGAAAACCGTGCTGCCGTTGTTGATTCAGGCGCTTGACGAGGAGACGAATATATCACTTTGTGGGAATGAGATTTGAACGGATTGTAATTTGATGGGAGGTATGGATCTTTAACAACAAAGAAGTTTACTTGAAATAAAGAGAGTTCACTAGAAAGAACCGAGTAGATCTTGTCGTGGAAAAGGATGAGCTGAAAGTGATTAGTTTATCGGAGATTATTCTTTCCTACTGATTATATGTGTCTACATACAAATCATGTAGGTATTTAATCGATAATCACGTCTAATCAACATTGAGGACCGTCGTAAAAACTATCACGTATAAACTACGCTTGAAGTTTGGATTGTAACAGTAACCATCAATAATCCCCCTTAATGCGAACACGCGTGGACGCCGAGAGCCGCCTTTAAGTTCTTGTGGCGTTGTCTCGGTAGCGCCTTGGTCACACTATCTACTAACATCGTCGTAGTCTTGCAATAATCGAGCTGTTCTTTACCGTGATTGATCCCATCACGGATATCATGGTACATGATGTCGATGGGCTTGGCTCGACCACGGTTGACGGAATTCTTCGTCACCTTGATGCACGACTGATTGTCTTCGACAATAGCAATTTCCGGTACAGGCTCGTTGTCTACCGCCAGGATCTCCGTAGTAGACGATGCACTCACTCACCTTCCTAGATTGCTATACTGAGCGCAATGTACTCTGCCTAGCGCGTGGACAGCGACACAGTTGACTACTTGTTGCTCACCCGAATCACAAGCGCACATATTAACATGAAAGTGTATCCCGAACTTGACTTGCGACCTGGAAGGTCGCCGGCCCAGCCCGCTTCCGAGTACCCAAGAAAGTCTATCTTTTCACTCGGTCGAAATCAGATTCCATGCAACTTGGTTCCTTGCAGATAGCGGACGATCCGATTTACCCGCAGTCCAGTGTTCCAGTTGGGGGTTATACATGGTACTTGAGACATAAACCACAGCATACAATTGTCTGATCGGGATGCAGCCAGATTAAGTGCATTATAGCAACCACAGCTTCGTGAAACTGATCATACACCTTGGTCGATTCCTAGCCTAGGACAAGTCGATAGATTAAGTCAACCGGACCTTTTGTAGCTTTACACTCACCCGTAATTGAATTTATCCAGTATGTTATCAATGTAACACTGCTGGCACATCTTCGCACGACCACCATCCGAACCTTCAAACAGCTCGGTTCCTATCACAAACGTGCACTTCCCACTGTTGTGGCAAAGCCGGTCTCTCGGATTGGGTACTCCGATCCGTGACTTGTTGGTATAACATTGTGGATCACCTTGTGTACACGTCGGTTGGACTGGCTTGAACTATTCAGTACTTCCTTAGGAGATGTCGATCTTGCTCTGTGTTGGGGATCGAGGTTTGATTGCTGTGCAGAAATCACCACACAGCGATCTGGTATTATGACACCGATCTTGCCTGTGGATCGCTTCGATTTTGTTGCAGAATCGGTTGATCTTGCTAGACATTTGCAATCAAGTCAGATCGCCGGTTCATATGTAGATTGCGGTCTCCGAAGATCCATCCAACGATCTGCCTTGCACATCATGTCGGTCTTGCTCAATCTGGTCGTAATACCACTTGCTCTAATCTTCCGACCACTTGAATTGTCTCGCGATCTTGATGTCCAGTCCTTTTCCCTGTATGCTGCGTCCAATCGCAATTGATCCTGAGTAATAGTCTTGCCAATTCTGGCCAAAAAACTAGGGATGATGGTATTCTTTCTACCTTGAACACGCGGGAGAAAGGTATCTATCCTGGAAGAGAGAAAAAACGCGGCGATTGTACAAGAAAGAACATCCAGAATTGTATTAACCAACCAAAATAGTATCCGATCTACGACTATGCCTTTCCTAATATGCATTTCTACTCTTCAAATAGACACCAACTTCTCGAAAGATCGCCTTTCCGGAAATATGTCAAAATTCCGTGGTCTATACTACAATAATGCCACTCCTTTCGCCATGTTGTCACCAATCCCCCAATATCGGAAAATATAGGGGAAATAAAAAATGCTCCATTTAATCACGAAAATAATAATGCCCCACGTCCAGGTATACTCAAGTTAACGTGGCACACGCATACCGATATTATGCTTCGAGGAAGGACATAACCTATTATAATCACTGTTCGCACGCAAAATGCTGATATGTCTGACTTACTAAAACAGATGAGCCCTTGAGTACGATCACGCGAATATTCACCGTGACAGAGTGGACTTATGCTATCAACACTACATTACGTCAATGCATATCTACAAAGGTAAAATGCTGCAAGCTAGGTGCTGTAGCGATAACTTAAGTCGAATCTAGCGAATGTGTAGTTCTTAATCATTCAGAAGCGCCGCTAGTTACCACCAATTTACTTAATAAGAATACGTATAGTAGTTCTGTAGCACATCGTTACAAAGCACCACGTTGTGTGGCACCCCTATATGAAGAACGTAAGAGGTCCACATGCCAAGTGCTGATGATAACAGCTCGACAAACTAAAAATCTTGCTGAAATCCGTACCATATGTTTACTGCAAAGTGCGTTTGTTTCTTTAAACTATACCATATATACTGGACGATGTTTACACTTTAACTAAATAAAATGTCTTGTGTATAATATCGTTACCTCGTAAACTCTCCACGTCTAGCGTGCTGATATTGGAGTTTATAGTCATTAAAAAACCCGATGAATAGCCTGCAATAGCACTTGAATGTCTCCAAAAGCACTGATTCCGGTTTTGTATTGCTTTGTATCGTACCTTCATATTGGACACAGCTTTGTGCACGCGGCAATTTAAGACGGCACTATCGTATCTAATACAGAGTAAATGACATGTCAGGCTCCCATATTTACGATGTCAATCCAGAACTTTCGAAGAGACCGATAAAGTAACGTTTTCGTACAATAAGATGACACACAATTCGATCGACTATGCTTGAACCATCATCGCACATTTTTCTGCTTGCAATACGCCTGCAGTCAAAGGAGGATAAAAGCTTTCAAATTAATAATATAGAGTCATACAGACAGAATGGATTCATGCTCGTCTATTTAAATGGTTTAATATGCTGAAGAAACTAGAACTAGTTAGCAGGAAGCGAATTCCAATCCCACAACTAAAACAACTACAACAGCAAAACGGTAGTACCAACAACACCACACAACAGTAGTAGCACGAAACACAGTAGTAGAAGTAGCAACATCATCAACATACAACAGCTACACCAGTTTAAAAGTAGCAACAGCAGCTGCGACAACAACAAAGTAGCATCAGTAACAAAAGCAACTAAAACAACTAAAACAACAACAGCAGCGGCAACAACACCAGCAGCAGCATAAAGAAAAAAACACAGGAACAACATAAATAACTTACAACTACAACAAAAACGGCTACATCAACAGCGTGAGAAGCAAAAACGACACTAGGAACAAAATAGCAGCAGTTGGACAATAACTAAATATAGTAATTACAGCATTAGATAAAAATAACAACAATAGCGATTATAATTTTAGAGAGCAAAAACAACAATAGCAAAAACGATGACAAAAACAATTCTATCAATTACAACAACATCAGCACCGATTTTCTACATTTACGGCCACGGCCGCCGATATAAAGACTGTTCAAGACTTCTCTGTGCCATCTTCGCCTGCAACAGGTGGCTAAGGGCGCAGCACGTCCGCGGCAGCACCACCTACAGGGAGGGGATTGAGCGATTCGTATGATAGGAGCTGAGAAATGCTTCACGATACGAATTTTTTATATGTACCAGGTTAACTCGATTATGCTAGAATGTAGAGAATCTTTTATTTTCCAAATATCTGTATTTTTCCAATTACATGGGGCATTTTTAGGGAATTGTTATACCCACCACATCTTTTTACTGAATCCACCACATTATTGTGCGCTACACCACACTGAATAGACTGTATAATAATAAAATACTTTAAAATAACGGGCTTCCAAGGCGCTTGACGAATCTGAAAGTGTGGCATCCAAAAACCGCGCTATTCTGGACTAGAATGATGTTCCTAGATTGCGTCAATTGCGGGAAGTGAACTGTCTGGGGTAAGCTCCGCCGCGTGCCAGTAATTACTGTTCACATGCAGCAACTTCAGTCCCACACCCTTTGCTGCCGTGGTAAACAGTATAATTCTATTGCATGGCCCTCATCGGTCAATGCCACTACAGATTGTCCATATACAACATCTGCCAGGATTGCGCATTTGGAAGTCAGCCTGTTGGATTGGCTATACGACATGTTGTCCTCTGTTGCTGCTATTGTAAGATTGCAAATACGAATTACCGCTCCCGAACGTTTTGCTACACACTCCCGCTGATTACTCTAGGTATTGGTAGAAGTGGTTTTAATTCAAGCCAAAATTAACTTTCTTTTTGTGACGGGGTCACTTTCGCTGTACAGTACAACGTCGCTCTCGCTTCCTCTATAGGCTGTACGATGTTGCTAAACGGACCTACTGTAAAATCAGTTGTACAATGGCACTTTTGCTGATGCTGTACGATCCCTTTAGTCCATAGTTTCAATTCAATGTGTATAAGCGATCATTTATCACGTTTAAAAACAATGAGGTATGTGGTGTGACGTACACTTACGTGGTCGATTTAGCAAAAACGTGTGGTTGATTTAACAATCCCCTTTTTTATTTTTGTGATTAAATGAGGTGTTTTTTATTTCTATATCCATATATTATGTCGAAAATACACTTTGTGACGTTGCCTTGGACGCCGTCTACTGACTCTTTTGACCCGAACTATGTCCGCTAGCATCGTTGATGTCTCGCGATACTGGAGCTGCACTTCACCGAGTCTGACCTCATCACGGTTGTGATGGTACTTGATGTCAATGCGCTTCGCACGGTCATGATTGACAGGATTCTTGGTCATCTTGATGCACGACTGGTTGTCCTCATGGATGACGAGGTCTGGTCCCGACTCGTTCGCAGCTGCCATGATCTCGCACAGAAGACGGTGAATCCACTTGCCTTCTTGAATGGCGAGACTCAACGCAAAATATTCTGCTTAACTTGTCGACAATGACACACTTGACTGCGTTTTGCTGCCCCAACTCACGGGTGCACCCATTAGCATAAAGGTGTAGCCTGAAGTCGACTTGCGATCTGCAAGACCGCCAGCCTAATCTGCGTCAGAATATCCGCGAAAGTCGATCTTGTGACTTGGATTGAAACGCAGTCCATGCGACTTGGTTCCTTGTAGGTAGCGATAAATAAGTTCCACCGCCGTCCAATGCTCTTGTTGTGGATTCTTCATGAAACGCGAAACGTATCCCACAGCAAACGCAATGTCCGGACATGTTGCAGTCACCAAGTGTATCAAAGCACCCACTGCTTCTCGAGCGGTGCGTCAATCTTGATCGTTTCCGTGCTTAAATCTAGTCGAGAGCTCAAGTCGACCGGACTTACCGTCTCCTTGCACTCGTCCATACTGTGTCGCTTCAGAATGTCGGTGACATAACGCCTCTGACACATTGTCACACTGCCATCCGATCCGTCGATCAATTCGATTCCCAACACGAAAGTGCATTTGTCACTATCGGTAATCTCAAAACGCGTCTTGAGGTCCGACTTCGTGTGTGCAATCAACTCATGTGATCTGCCTGTCACCAATACATCATCGACGTATACCAGCACGAGTACGCAGTGCCCATCCGCAATCTTGATGTAGAGACACGGGTCAAAAGCCTAGACTTAAAAGCCGATAGAGCACACAAACTCATCGAAAGTCTCGTTCTACACTCGAGATACTTGCTTGAGGCCGTAGCTTGCCTTTACCTACTCCAAGCAATGGAAGTCGCCATCCAAAGCAATGCCTTCCGGGACTGCGCAATACAATTTTTCCTTCATCACGCCGTAGAGGAATGCTATTACTACTTCGAGTTTGTCCAGAGGCCAGTCGAAGTACTTGATGATCGCAAGAACCAGGCCTAGTGTCACATACTTGACCACTGGTGCAAACTTATCCGTAATATTCGATACCATATTTCTGCTTAAACCCTTTGGCCACGAGGCGTGCCTTAAAACTTATCGATAGTTCCATCCGCTTTGCGATTGATCTTGAACACCCACTTGGTTCCAATAGCACTTTGACAACGTGGCAGTTTGGTCGCTAGAAATACATCAGGTAGGTGCATCGACTTGAGTTCGGCCTCAACAGCATCTCGCCAGTGTACTTGGTCTGGTCCGCTGATTGATTCTTGGAACGTTGTTGGGTCAGAATGGTTGGTTGTTTCTACCGCATTTGCACTTGCACGCCAAAATTTTGGTGGAGCTGAATTATCATCTTGTTGTCGGAGCCCGCTTTCTTTCTTCATCTTCAGTCATTATTTCGTGAGCACTTGATTGACACTTTGGACGACGATTCAAAGAGTCTTCTGATGCACTTGCGTATTCCAGTCCAGTGGGATATTGGGTTGAACGCAAAGCGTCATTACCTAATCGATTCTTGCGCTTGCCTGACTGTTTGTATACGGTCTGGCACACGTCATCTTCATTGGTCTTGAGAAGATCGAGGTCTATAGCCGCATCATTGACTTCTTCGCTTGATCGATCCATCAAAAATTCAAACTTTGTTTCGTCGAAGGTGACGTCGCGACTAATCATTATTTGTCCGGACTCAACATCAAACACTCGAGGCTTTCGTAGCTTCTTCATAGCCTATGAATATCCCGACCTGAGCTTCCGGGTCCCACTTGAGACGTTTTTCCTTCGATGTCAGAATGTACGCTTGACCACCAAAAACGTGCATGTGCTTGACGCTTGGCTTGGATTTGCAGACGATCTCGAATGGAGTCTTGCACGCAGTCTATGGTGATGATAGGCGGTCCTTGATGTGAATCGCAGTCATTGATGCTTCAGCCCAGAAGCATTTGTCCAGCTTTGTGTGATGCAACATACTGCGTCCGATCGTGACAATGGTTCGGATTCCGCGTTTTGCGGTGCCTTTAGTCTGGTGCGCGTATGGGACCGTGAACTGCTGCTCAATACCTTGATATTCATAGAAGCTCTTGAGCTAGTTGGTCGCAAATTTACGTGCCCATCGCGGCGAACAAACTTAATCGTCTTGCTGAATTGCTTCTGGATCTTGAGAATGTAGTTCTTGATGCAGTCTTAGCTTTCAGATTTGGCCTGCAGAAAGAATCCCTTCATGCACCCACTTGCTTCATCAAGGATGAGTAGCAAATAATTGCTACCACCGATCGAAGTTTCCTTCATTGAACCGCAAGTGTTGAAGTGCAGTAACTCAAACGTAGCGTGTTGGCGCTTGTCAAGGTTTCTGGGAAACGTTTTCTGAACAATTTTTCCTTGTTGGCATCCGCGACACATTCTGGGTCTCCTCGAATTAGTCAATGCTTTTGCGTCCTTGATAATGCTGGTGGCCAACATCTTGCGAAGAACTTCGACTGGTGTATGAACCGTGCGCGCATGCAGGTAGATGACTCGATTGCTGGTCACCGCATTTACCAATCGCTAGGGAGTCCGTAGCCAGTAGAGTCCATCCACAAGATCTGCTGCTGAAAAAGCTTTAAGCGGAATCCTTGCGGTACTGATAGCAGGTTCTTGATCATGTTGGGACGAACAGTGCGTCCTTAATCTCGATGTCGTGCTCGTCACCATTGGGCAGAACCACTCGCTCGATGATGTTTCCCACACTCTTGATTGCAATCTTATTGCCGTCAGCCACCGACAATTCGCCTTCTTCTTGTTCATTCAGTATGATGAACTTGGGCTTTTCATGGCAGATGTGGTGGGTTGCACCACTGTCGACCGCCCACATTCCTACCATATTATTGCCCGTCGAAATTCCATACTCTAGAGAAACAGCAAACACCACTTGATCGTAGTTGTAATAGTAGTTGCTGTTGCTGCTATTGTTGTAGCTTAGCCATTGAACATTGTTTGCTCCGCGTCCACGACAATTGTGGCCGCCGCGTCAACCACCTTTTTTTTCTTCCTTCTGCTTAGTACAGCATTGCTCCGCCGGGGGGCCCAATTTTCCACAGTACGTGCATTGACGAGGTTTTCGTTCGGCACTGAACGCCTTCGCCTCGTCTTCAGTTTTCACCGATGCTGTCTTTTCGTCTTGCCTTTTGATGTGCTCATTCGTCAACACTTTCACGGCGTCAAGCGATTGCAGCTCCGCGCTGCTCATCTCCAAGTTGAGCACGACATTCTCATAGCTCTTGGGGAGGCTGCGCAACAAGCAGATTTCCACATCTTCGTCCTCCATCTTGGCGCTGACGCTGCTGAGTTTCGCGCTGGTGTTGAGAACTTCATTGCAATAAAAATGCATCACATTGCCGCCTTCTGTCATCTCCATACTGAAGAGCTGACGGTTCAGGAACATCCTTCCTGCCTTCTGCGACCCTTCATAAAGTGTCTACAAACGCGTCCACGAGACCCATGCTTCTTTGCTGTCATCAACCACGTGATGATAGTCGGCGTCCATGTGAAGCAACATCAGCCCGAACGCAATGTTGTTCGTCTTGATATATTCTTCACTGGCGCAAGGATCCGCGAAGGTTGGCGTCGTCTCCCGGTTGACGACGTGCCACGTAGACTTGGTAAGGAACACTCCAGGTATGTAGCGGCTTTAATTCGCGTAGTTATCCCCATCAAAATTTTCGATGGAGATCTTTTGGGCGGAATCTTGGGCAGAGGACATCGTCTTTGGGCTCATAACCTGATGGAATCTAGAGAAGTTGTTGAAGAAGCTTGAAGAAAAGGAAAGAAATCTGCACAGGAAGTGAAGACAACTTTGGCTGGAGAAGGTAAATTCGAAAGCGATTGATTCTAGACTGCGTCCAATCACATAGTGCATCTGATCAACCTGATTGATACCCTTCCTATCATTCTACCCGTCGAATCATTTAGGTGACGTCATAGACTTACTATCAATGACTCGAGATCGAGTTTGACAGGTTAACCGGTAACCGGTACAAAGTACCTTATCCGATAACCTTTAATAACCTGCAACCTTTATTTAGAGAAATGGGTCAAAGCTTGAAAATTTGAAGCCGATGCAGCACAAAAACTCATCAAAAGTCTCGTTCATACTATTAACGCCTGCTTGAGACCGTTAATTGCCTTCGCCAACTCAAGACAGACAAATTCTTTATTTAGCTCAGCATCTTCAGGATCATCACAGTATGCTTTCTCCTTTATAACTCAGTACAGGAAGTCCGTTACCATGTTGATCTGATCGAGAGAATAGCCAAAGTACTTTGTGATTTCAATGACCATGCGTAGTGTCCCGTACTCGACCGCTGGTGAATACGTCTCAGTGTAACCGATTCCATTCTTTTGCTTAAAATCCTTAGCAGCAAATAACGCCTCGTATTTCTCGATCGAAATGTCTTCTTTGTGTTTGATCTTGAACGCACACTTGGTGTTGATTGCACGTTGACTACTTTGTAGTTTTTCTCCTTGAAAAAGTGTACGCAGACGCATCGACTTGAGCTCGAACTCAGCAGCAAGCTGCTAGTGAACTTGTTCTGGTACGTTGATAGCTTCCTGAAAAGCCGATAATTCCATCAAGTCCCTTGCTTCGACTATGTGGAATTTGCATGCCAAAATGTTGGAGGTGTTGAGTCATCGTCTTGGTTATTAGACCATGTTTGACGCTCGTCATCACCTTGGCTTTATTCTTCTCGAGTACTTAACCGACGTTTCTGGTGAAGACCAAATGAATTGTCCAGCGCACTTGTTTCTTCTAATCCAGATTTATACTGAGTGGGACGTGCGCTGTTGTTTATCGGTCTATCTTTACCCGTGATCGTCTGCATGTAGTCGACTTGGCGCACATCTTCTTCGTTGATCTCTAGGAGATCGAAGTCCAACGTTGCATCATCGACTTCTTCACTTGGTCGGTCCACTGAAAGTACGTTTGTTGACTCATCGAAATTGACATCGCGGGTGATCACCACTTGTCCAGCTTCAACGTCGTACACTCAAGATGCATTTGGTGTTTTTCATAGCCCATCAACATTAGAACGAGCCTTGGGGGGTCCCAGTTCAGTTGTGGTCTCTTCGTTTTAAGATGTATGCTTGAGATTCAAGAACTCACGTGTGCTTGACACTGTATTTGGACTTGTACAATATTTCGAATGGAGTCTTGTCTTGATTGATCTTAGGTATAGGCAAGCAATTTTTGGTACAGATTGCCGTCATTGCTGTACCCCCCAAAACACATATCCAGTCTTGCGTGTTGCAGCATACTACGTCCAATTGTGACGATAGTAAAGATGGCGCGTTCTGCTGTGCCGTTGATCTGGTGTGCATTCGAGACTGTCACGTGCTGCTCGATACATTTTTCTTCGTAAAACATGTAGATCGACCTGGTCGCAAATTCTGGAGCTCCATCATGGCGTACATACTTGAGTGTCTTGCCGAATTGGGTCTGTATCTTGACAATGGAGCTCTTGATGGAATTTATTCTTTTGAACTTGGTCCTCATAGAGAGGCTGTTCATACATCTACTGGATCCGTCGACAACTAAAAGAAAAGACCTGCTGCCACCAATCGAAATTTTTTTACCATGGGGTCGTAGGTTTCTTGGTACGTTAGCTCGAACCAACCATATCTGCGCTTGCAACGGTTGCTTGGGAAACGATTTCTTAACCATCTTTCCTTGCTAGGCATCCTCGATATACACTTGGCTCATTTTATTGTGGGTTACTGGTTCCTACCAGTATTCAGTTTTCCGAACCGGTCCAATTCGAATCACCTGTTAAATTTGTATTACGATGTAGTTTTTACGGTATTTATTCTTGATTCGACGAGTACGATAATTGGACGCGCCAAATAAGTGTCCGCCAGAGATATTTGCGGTTGGCAATTTAAGATCTAATGAATATAAATCGCTTCTGAATTTTCCATCTTTCCAAGCAAGTGTATTCTCCTCGGGATTACGAGAGAACTCCTTCAAGCTTCACCTAATTTTCCGACGTCAACAGATTTACCTTACAAGGTACCTTCGCATCCAAAATCATTGTGTTCGACACCACCTTGTGAAGAAACTTAAGTGCAAATAATCTATGTGCGCGTGAAGGGTCGATAAAATTGTTGATTACTGCCATATTTGCCGTTGTTTAGGCACCACGAACCTGTAAGTCCGTCCACCAGGTATGCCGTCGCCACCACTTGGGCTGAGTCCTTTCGCGCAATGTGCATATTGAACCCACAAAAAACGACTTGGAACATCCCATTCTTGTTGATCTGTGGGGCTGATATGAGGTTCTTGCTCATACTTAAAAAACCGTTTTTGATCTCGATATCGCGCTAGTCACCGTCGGGTTGAACCACTCCCTCATAAATGGTTCCTAAGACCTTGATTGCAGCCTTGCTTCCATCAGCATCTGAGATATCGCCTTCGTTTTGTTCGTCTTGAACAGCAAACATGGTCTTATCGTTGCAGTTGTGGTGTGTTGCGCCAGTGTCAACCACCAACATCCCTTAAAGGTTCTTGTCCGTCGAAAGTTCAAACTCGAGAGAAACCGCGAATGCCACTTAATCGTAGTGGTCATAGATGCCGTTTCGCCATCAAAGGATGTTGGCTACACGTTCAAGGTTGTTACCGCCGCGTCGTGGGACTCGATTTTCTTCTATTGATTGGTCCAAAACCGCTCCACCATGTGCCTTACTTTTCCGCAGTACGTGCTTTGACGAGTTTCGCGCTCGTCACTGAGCGCCTTGGCCGCTTCTTTAGTATTCACTGATGGCGTGTTCTCGCCTTTCCTCTTGATGTGCTCATTCGTCATCACCTTCACGACCGCGACTGCTGTTCCACGCTGCTAATCTCCAAGTTTAGTACGATATTCTCATAGCTCTTGGAAAGGCTGCGCAACGAGCAGATCGCCACATCTTTGTCCTCCATTGTTGTTATTTGAGCGGGAGGCGATAAGAAGAGACGGAGTGGAGAGACCGAAGAGAACGGAGCGAAGAACACTTGTTCACTTGAGAGAGGATTCGAAAGTGATTAATTTGGTGGAGCTTATTCTACCTACGTCCTGATTTATCTGGATCCAGATAAATCAGGTGCGACTGATTTATATCTTGAATCAGATATAAATCATGTGGCATCCAATCAAGCTACTCATCTAATCAACTATGAGGTAATTACCGTAAGAACTATGTCGTAAGAACTAGACCTTAAAGTTCGGATTGAAACCGGTAACCCTCAACACGCCCCCTCAATCCGAACACGCACGGATTCCGAGTGCCGTCGTTAAGTCCTTGTGACGCGGTCCGTGAAGTCCCTTGGTCATGATATCCGCCAACATCAGAGTCGTTTCGCAGTACTCGAGCTTGACCTCACCGCGCTTGACTTCATCACGGATGTGGTGATACTTGATGTCGATGTGCTTGGCGCGGCCGTGGTTGACAGGATTCTTCGTCATCTTGATGCACGACTGATTGTCTTCACGGATCATGAGCTCAGGTCCTTCCTCGTTAGTAGCCGCCATGATCTCACACAGCAAACGATGAATCCACTTGCCTTCTTGAATCGCCAAACTGAGCGCAATGTATTCTGCCTCGCTCGTAGACAGTGACACACTTGGTTGCTTCTTGGATCCCCAACTCACTGGTGCCCCTAAAAGCATGAACACGTAGCCCGAAGTTGACTTGCGGTCGGCAAGGTCCCCGGCCCAGTCTGCATCTGAATATCCACGAAAGTCAATCTCCGCACTCGGCTTGTAGCAGATTCCATGCGTCTTGGTGCCTTGTAGATAACGGAATATGCGCTTGACCGCAATCCAGTGTTCTTCTTGGGGATGCTCCATGAATCTTGACACATAGCTTACGGCATATGCGATGTCCGGTCGTGTTGCAGTCGTCAGGTGCATCAAAGCACCAACAGCTTCACGGAACGGAGCATCAACTTTTGTCGTAGCACTGCTTGCAATCAATCGGGAGCTCACGTCTACTGGACTGGACACAGCCTTGCACTTGTCCATGCCAAAGCGCTTGAGAACATCGTCGACATAACGGCGCTGACACAAAGTCACACTGCCATCTGCATTGTCCAAGAGCTCGATCCCAAGAACAAACGCACACTTGCCGCTGTCGGTCATTTCGAAGCGTGTCTTGAGGTCGTTCTTGGTGCGTGCAATCAGCTCAAGCGAGCTTCCAGTCACCAATACGTCGTCCACGTAGACCAACACAAGCACGCAATGACCTTCCGTAGTCATGATGTAGAGGCACGGATCAAACCCCGACGCGTGAAAACCGATCGAGCGTATGAACTCGTCGAAGGTCTCGTTCCATACACGCGATGCTTGCTTGAGACCGTAGATCGCTTTGACTAACTCGAAACAGTCGAAGTCGCCATCCATCTTGACACCTTCGGGGATGGCGCAGAACACTTTTTCCTTCATTACCCCATACAGGAACGCAGTCACCACATCGAGTTGATCGAGGGGCCATCCAAAGTGCTTGGTAATGGCGACAACTATTCGCAATGTCGCATACTTGACCACCGGCGAGAATGTCTCCGTGTAATCGATGCCGTATTTCTGGCGAAAGCCTTTGGCCACAAGTCGTGCCTTGTATTTCTCAATTGAACCGTCCGCCTTGCGCTTTATCTTGAAGACCCACTTAGTGCCAATAGCACTCTGTCCGGTAGGCAACTTGGCAGCACGAAACACGCCGCGAAGCTTCATCGAATCGAGCTCCGCACAGATAGCTTTGCGCCAGTGTACTTGATCCGGTCCACTCACTGCATCTTCATACGTCGATGGTTCCGAAAAATCCGCTGCAGCTTCAACAGCGTTTGCACTCGCATGCCAAAATGCGGAAGAAGTCGATGAATCATGTTGATGCTCGGACTTCATTTCTTCATCTTCATAGAATCGGTGCGAAGGGTGGCCGTCCGGTGCACTTGCTTCTTCCAATCCTGGTCTTGAACGTATAGTACGAGGAGTACTAGCAGCTTCATCTTCGTTACTAGCACGTTCCTTGCGCTTTCCTGTTTGCTGGAAGTGTGCTGGACGCGAAACTTCACCATCGAGATCGAGTGATTCGAGATCCAGGCCATCAACTTCTTCATTAGGCACCGGTCCAGTTGAAAGACCAAAAACCGACTCATCGAAGTTGACGTCACGACTGATAATCACCTGTCCCGCGTCAATGTCGTAAAGTCGATACGCCTTGGACACTTCTTCATAGCCCAAAAACAATCCGGCTCGAGCCTTGGGATCCCACTTGAGTCGCTTTTCCTTTGGAGTCAGTATATACGCCTGACAACCGAATACTCGCATGTGCTTGATGCTTGGCTTGGAGTTGTACAAAATCTCGAACGGAGTCTTGTGTGGGATCTTGGGTGATGGCAAGCGGTTCTTCACATAGATGGCCGTCATTGCCGCCTCTCCCCAGAAACACTTGTCCAGCTTGGCATGATGAAGCATGCTGCGACCGATGGTGACGATAGTCCGAATGGCGCGCTCAGCAGTTCCGTTGGTCTGGTGTGCGTATGGCACTGTAGTTTGCTGCTCAATACCTTCGGCTTCGTAGAAAGCTTGAAGTGAGAATCCA